>CM056999.1:124952891-124970260 GCA_029891345.1 Dryococelus australis | reverse complement strand
ACTCACTTTCCAATGTTAAACCGTGATGGCTTTTGGTTACACATCTATTTGTTTTCTTATATTAAGGACTTAGATATTTCTAGTGGAGTGGTGGTTTGAAGCTGAATACCGTTGTGTGTTCCTCCATATCAGTAATAGCCTATCTTTAATGATAAATTTTTCTAGGGATTGAAATCCTTGCACATTGTAAAACATCTTGTTAATACCATGTCTCATTATCTACCGACTCAAGTCATTATCTTTGCCAGTTTATGTCTTACATTATAGCTCGTTAATCTATCATGAATGATCAAATACGCTATTGGTAATTGTGTTGTCTTGTTTTCTTACATCAAATACAAATAATGTTCCTCTGGGTTTTAAGTGATTTAGGTTCTTGGATTGGTGTGCTGATTTTCTTATAATACATTTCTTGGAACTTTGAGTACATATTGTAGCAAATAAGGAATTCCTCATTTCCAAAGTTCGCATTTAAATTGGTATAGTGCTAAGCTCGACTGCTTATATACAGTTTAATCATCTTCATATCACAATAAATGAATACTGAACTATAAGATTTTAAATTGTTTTGTTGATTTGTTTAAAAGCAAATAACAACAAATTGTGGTATCACAGATGAAAAACTTGATTTCACATTTGAAATAACTTTTTGTGATGTTGGTAGAGCTGGAAATGTTTCCAAAGCTCACAACCTGATTGCGATATATAGATTTTTCAGCTTTTTGATATATTTTAAAAATCTTGCACATTCACAAGTATTAATTTCAATATGTGGCATTAGCCATTCGAAACTGTTTAATTAAAATGTTACATCTTGTGTTGTATATAGCATTCAAATGCAAATTACTGAATAGATTAACTAATTCTTGTTTAGCATTTAATATTAAATCCAAGTACCAAACAATATATCAACTTTGTATTTTCTGCCTGGGCTAATTTGTAGTGTAAAATTATTAGCATTGCTCCATCCAGCCATTAGCTCTGTATAAAGATTGTTTACAGTTTCCAAGAGATATTGCTTTATCGTGGAAGTAATTCGAAAATCTCATGATTGGTCGATTTCAACACCATTGAGCAGATATGCAGTTCTATATATTTAATTAAGTATTCCATTTCTCACTATTACTGTAGTTACTGGATTAGTTGCATTGACTGTCTTTTTAATTGTTTCTCTAAACCTTAAACTTGATTTCGATGGTAATGTGTAAATATTGTGATATTGTATAGTAATCCTTATTTCCAATAGAAACATATATGGTCCTGCTCGGAATCGTTCATATACATGTATTTCCATATTGATGATTGCATCATCATAACTGATTGGTTCTTCGACATTAAGTATGTCTTCGATTCTGTATATGCTAATGCCTTTAGAAACAAATTGTTGCCCTGTGTTAATTTTATCGGTATCTTATTTGAAATGATAGTTTTATGCTTCTGTTTATGTCTTTTTATAGTTACTTTATTCGAAATACTTTTGTAGAAATATGGTTTATAAAAGAAGCTCATATTTTACGACCATATAGACTACTATACACAATACCTATTTCGATTTAAAAAAACATGGAATGCATGTTTTTATATAGTTTTTTATGTAGATATGCTGTAATTTCTTTTTTTCTGATATTAATCAGGTTACCATCTTGATCGACAATTGCAACAACTAATTCATCCACTCGATTCACTATTACTGGAAGATATATCAATGTATTCGGTTTTTCAATTGTTTTGTAACCTGGAGTCACTATGCACATGAATTCATGTATTGTATTTGTCGGTTTTCCATTCAAATACTATCCGCCTACAATATTAACATTTGTATGACATATATTAATTGGCAATATTTTAACCTGTTTGATGTTTCGAGCAATTGATTAGCTGGATATACTCTCCTTTCCTAACCTAATTTGCAATTGAATTGTCTGCTGTGAAATCAGTATCGACATTACTATACATCACACTAGTTAATGGATTTGGATTTCCATGTAATCAGAATTGTACATTTTCAGGTAATGTCACTTAGTGAACATTTATAAGTGATCCAAGTCATAAGTTCCTACCAGTATCACAATCTTATATGTTAGTCAATCATTGTTGAATGTAAATGATTAATTGTCTATATCGAATTTTGGTTTGCTATTATTTGCCATTGTCCCTCCATCTCCAAACCTGTAAATTATACTGACTGTCATTACGACGAATTGCCACTTAATATCAACATAATTGACATATTACTAAATGGTTTTACTATTACATTGACTTATATATCCTAGTTATAATCAAAAAACCAAACAAATGACCACAAATGATTGTATTTGGTTATTGTTTTGTTTTGTAATTCTATCTTAAAATAGTGTTTTCGAATAATTGCGTATTTCAATTGGAGGACATAAATTGCCAAAACTGTCATATTACAATGATTGGTTTATGATTTACATTTATAGTTAATGAAACCTGATGTTTTACTTGGTTTTGGTTTGAATCTAAATTAACAATCATACATTCATTAAGGTTTGGTTTAGTTGGCAATTCGTCTCTCATATACTCACCTCGGAAATAGGGAAGATCCAGTTTCTTTACAAACATATTAATGCATTTGTTTGTTAATGCAGGTGTTGGAAGACTATCTAGGAGTTTCTGCGTTTCTTTCCATGTTTGGAGTTTTTTTTGTTCTTGACCGACTTTATATGGTTTAAAATACATTCTCCTTTACCACTTGATTATGTTATTAAGCAAAAGCTTAAGCACCTCCCATTAAAGCTCCAAGAGCTGATAAAGTAGGAAATATTAATTGTAATATACCTCATTTCTTGGTTTTTATTTCATTTTGCATTTTATGCCCATACCCTTTTTACTTTTGCATGCATAACTTTGTCAACAACCTCAGCACCGAGGTTTTCACCTGTTGATGAAGACGGATTCTTCCTTACATTTGCTGCTTTATTGGCTACAATTGTATGCCCTATATGTCTTTCATTGAAATAGTTTGTTCGAGCAAATACTATATCATGTTCTTTACAAGCGTTATCTAAAGCATTTATTACTTGATCATTCTGTGCCAGATGTTTTGCAAGCTTAGTTCCGCGTATGCAATAATTGTATTTTGGTAAATGCAATTCAAATGGTAATTTGTTAATAAATGTATTCAATTCTCCACGATCAAATTTTTATGTTAAGTATGGGCGATTGTTTCTAACTGAGCACAAACCTATATATAGAACCACAGTTATAGTTTTTAACATTAGTATGTTACCTAGTACTGCAGAAATTAAGGTTACAAAACAAAATGTTCATCTACTGGTAATTGTAAATACGAAAGAAAATGTAAATGAACAGAAACATGGTATTCTTTTACCACCAAATATATGTTGTATATTAAGTGGCCCTTCATCATGCGGGAAAATGTGTATTATTATGTCGATGTTGGAACATCCGAATGGACTTAAGTTTGAAAACATATATGTTTTTTCTAAAACAATTCAACATGAAAAATATCACCGATTAGTGACTATTTTGTCATTAACTGAAGGAATGCAATGATTCCCTTTTACAAATAAAGAAGAAGTTGTGCCATCAAATGAAGCATTACCCAATTCCATATTTATATTTGATGATGATTGGTGCGAACCACAGGGGGAAATACAGCAATACGTTAGTATTGGTAGACATTCAAATGTCGATTTATTTTTATTATTGCAAAGTTACGCACTTATACCAAAACATTATTTCTGTGATAATTAAAATATGTTAATTATGTTTAAAATTGTCGATATAGATCCACAACATATTTACAGTTATCACATTTTGGACCATATGAAATCTACAAAGTATAAAGATATGGGTTTTTATTGTTGGAAAAACAAGTGTGGTTTTCTGGTAATGAAACCAACACATCCCTTATATAAAGGCAGATATAGGTCTGTATTTGACAGCTTTTTACTTCCTGATGAAAAATAATGAGTATTTCAAATTTCGGTCATAGTGGTATAAAATGCAATCATTAAAATACCTGTTTAATGAGAAATCGCATTGAAAATAGTGTTTTGCATGGACATATATTACATAATGTGGGTATAGCTGTGAAAAATACCAATGCTGTAAATAAATGTTATGTGGAAGACTTAAACACTGTTACACTAAATGTATTTAAATCGCAATTGACCAAAATGCTATAGATATTAATAAACATAATTGAAACTATTATAAAAGTGTCTGCTGATGTTAGTTATATTTTGGAAATATTGGCAAAATTGATGCTTACATTACAAAATATAGAAAAAGAACAAACAAACACTTAGAACATTTAAAAAATGTAATTAATAAAATGGTAAGTACTACAATTACAAAACAATTTGATATACAGTGGATGAAATTATGCAGTATATGTGTTGAATTGATCAATAAAACATCTCCTTTAGCTATGCAAATGTAATTTTAAAAAACAAATTTATGATTTTAAATCTCAAATAAACAATTTTAGTAACGATTTGAGTTTTAAAACTGTGAATAAATTAGACATACTTTTGAGTAAAGTCGATAAGATTGACAAAGCACAAACTAATCGACCTAATACACCCATTAGAATACCAATGACTTAATTTGTATATATAAAGTTGGAATTTAATGTAAACAATGAAAATATATCTGACTCTGCTTCAGAATTACATAAAGTCATACCTGCTGTAAAGGCGAAATATTAACAAGCTAAATATGCTCAAATGGTATGGGATATTTTGAATGAAGTAACATTTAAACCTGACAATATTCGCCTATGCGCGATACAGAATTTGGCATATATCGTCATGGAAATATATGGCTTCTGGGAGATTCAGTAATTACGTTTTTGCCTGAGTTTAGTATTAAATTAGGCGATTATGTAACTGATGTCAGTGAAGGATTTCTTGAATTATTATTTAAAAATTTTCGAATGGTTATTCCGATATCGATTTGGAGAAATATAAGGATCTTGATCGTTCAACAAATGTAACTAAATGTTTAGATGATAATGAAAATCATCCAAAACTACATTTATTAAGTGATATTGTCTGAAGTGGAATGTATAATGTTGAGGTTGGCGATTGGTTTTCTCCTGTATATTGGAACAACAGGAATAATTCACATACAAACAAAATTGTTTCTATTATTAAAGAATTGACTGAAGATGGTTATATTACCAATGAAGTTCAGTAAGATTGCTCAAGAGCTTCACTCCCCTGCAAGGATAAACTTCCCTAGAAGATATGTTATTACTAAAAACTTGAATAATCTTTTTCAAGCTGATTTGTGTGAGATGACATTGCTTTCGAAATACAATAAGGGATAGAAATGTATTTAACCATAATAGATGTTTATTCCTTCTATGATTGGGTCATATCTGTCAAGAACAAGACAGGGAAACAGGTTAACTATGCAATAAAGATTGTTTTGCGAGAAACAGCCCAATTTCGCTCCAAATTGACATGGCCACAAGTTATTTAATGTTTCTCCCCAGCAACTAATGACCGGTTATGGTATCAATAATTACATAACGTGTTCAGACCTTAAAGCTAGTGTTGTCGAGATTTTTAATAAGAGCTTAACACAGCTAGTATACAAGCATTTCATGTCAAAGGGAACGTACAATTGGGTGGATATTTTACCTGAAATACACAAATTTTATAATTCCAGATTTCTAGAACTATCAAAATGGTACCTGAAAAGGTTACGGACAATAGATTGATGAATACTGTGTTTAATAATGTAAAAGTATTTGATGAGAGAAAACCAAAGTTCAAAGTTGGTATGTATGTACAAGTGTTTAAGCTGAAATCTGCCTCTGATAAAAAATACACAGTTAAATGGTCGTATGAAATATTTACAATTATTTCAGTTTGAAATTCGTTTCCCAGAGTGTATTATCTAGAAACCTATGATGGTCAGCCTATAAGAAGCAGTTTTTACGTGCACGAATTGCAAAAAGCCAGTTCTCCAAATTAATAGTTGGTTGATAAAATCATTAAAAGGGAAAATAATAGTTCATTGGTTTGATGGAGAGGTTTCTCAAAAGCACATGACTCATGGGTGAAGAATAAGGATCTTTAAATATTGAAATACAATGATTTGTAAATTGTTTTTATACAAAATATTTTTTTTATAAAATATTTGATCTATTATTCATTTAATAAACCTATCGATATTGAGGGGTAATGGATATACAAAATATTGTGGAATAATTTCTATTGTTTGGGTGACAATATATTATGATTAATTTATGATGTACTCAATCAGTTTGTCTGGATTAACCTGTATTTCGATGCTTGCTTAGAGAGCCGATGAGGGTGAAGCGAGTAAAGTATGTGTACTTTTGTTGGGAGGGTTTTTTTTTCACAGAAAGGGGGTTTATGACAGCCGTAGTAATGGTGAGTTGTAATTTGTTTTATTGTATTAACTGAGCATTTGTTTAATTTAACTAAGTTTGTTTCGTTCATTCCACAATTGTACGATTAAAATGGGTCTAATGTTATGTGATGAAAGTATTTTGGTTAAAATAACTTTTTAATGATTTGTACTTATGTCATATGCTTCGACGAAATAGTTAATTTATTTTATCCTATTCGAGGTGTCATTATGGTTAGTATTTGCTGGATTCATACAATCAAATAAATAGATAATTTATTTTCATTAAAAAAAGTTTATTTTCCCTAAAAGCAAACATCTCTCCCATATGCCTCCAGAGAGCAATCCGCTCATTATTCGCATATGTCACCAACCGAAAAAATATATAAAATGGCTATTATACCACTCTTACACCAACATTAACACCTATATAAACAATTACAGCCAACTCCTCTAGGCAGTCGATTCCAAGCCGTCACAGAGGACACATCGATGCTTCTCTGCTAATATCACTCTTATGACACTTAACCCTTTCAACATAAATAAAATAATAAAAATTGTTTGATATCAAAAAATAATTTATTCAAAGAAATTTAATAGCAAAGAGTTATTTAATAATTTTTGATATCAAAACATTATTTTATTAATTGATTAATCGAATTAATCAATTTAATTAATCGATTAGAAGAATTAATTATTCAATTAATCAGACAATTATTTAATCTCATTTGCATATCAATATGCAGATTAGGCAATTATGCAAATTAGGTTGCTCCATCCGCATGTTATTCTAGCAGTGTGCCAAAAGTGACATGCTCCCTCTACTAATGTTTGTTAATAACACCTTGTGCTCTATGGCGAAAACGAGTAAATGCTTTCAAAAGAAAATGTTCTCAACATCACACACCAGTCCTTCACCAGAGGTAAAATAATTCTTTATTCCATTAAAATGAAGGCAGCAATAAATGCAACCCCTATACTCGATGCATAATATTTACAAACTCTTCTGTGAACACTGCGATGATCACCATCCCGAGAACCACGAAACGTAGTGGTGGAGATCATACACCCTTTCAATAATGATTATTCCGAACTGACACAGGAAAGGGCTCGCTCAATACTTTACACCATCCTCTAGACAGCAGTTACACAGATACCAGAGTTCGCACCTCCTATCAAGGCGATCTAGGTTCGATTCCCGGCAGGGGTCGCACCAATACTATCGCACATGTGTGAAACGTGACTGATGCCGTTGCCAACAGTACCACCCATGATGGACTTGATGATCTCCGGCAGATTTTCTCGACACACTTGGCCTTCTTCACTGACCTAAACGTCCTTACCCGTTTCAGCTTCTAAACTCTCTCTCAACTCAAAACACACGGTGATCCCTGAAGAAAAATGTACTTGTGTGGGTGGGGCCGCCCACTGCGATATTTTCGTGCTTAAAAAATCTCTTAATACCAATGATAATCAACACAGATCACTGACGAAGAGTAACCAACATGTGAAAAAATTATTTTCTTTGGTCAGCTATCGGTAACACAATTCAACCCACCAATTTTCCAGTGGATGATAGAGTGGTTCTAGGAATTTATCGACTGGGAGTCAGTCAGCTCATCACTCAGAATGTAAGAAAATCCTTCCATTGGAATACTTTTACCTGTTTGATTCGGAGAAAAAATACGGACATATTAAAAAAATGCAGGAGCACCATGAGGAAATCATTATACTCTGCCCGCATCTGCAGATACCATTGCCTATGCATATTTATATGACTATCTGCATAACTTTACAATGTATAAAGAGTTTGATATGCGGACAATAGAATGTGAAACTTCTGCACACCTCTTAGCACTTGTTCCTTCCGGGATTTTTGCAGTATCCTTTTCATTGATCCATTTTGCATGTTCATGGTTGCAAGACCCTTGGACATGGGGGAAGAAGTCTGTTCTTGGTCCCTTCCTCCCCTCTCTGTGCTCATGAACGTTTTCTTTTTCTGCCAACTCTCACCTTGCCTTCCTGGTTCTTCAGTGTTTGGGAGAACATCCACTATCTAGTGGATACCTGGGCATATAGCCCAGGCACTCATCACTGCCAGCACGGGAAACAAGCGAGAAAATGGAGGTCAGCCTGTGCTCCTTCCTTTCCATCTTGGGATTTCCACAATTAGGCGAACCCGAAAGTGGTACCTCCTGTCTGAATTTCTTCACATTGGAATCCATCTTTAGGGCCCCACTGATCATAAAGGAGTCGACCGACCCACCACCAGGCACCACCATCATGATTGCCCATGATTCAAGCTTAGCCTGGTAGGCAGATACTCATTTTAGAAAATCCTTGCATATAGCACACCTGGGGTTTGCCATGTTTGCAGGATAAGTAGTACTACGATGGTGGTGGAGCAAACACGACTAATTAGTTGTGTTTGCTCTACCATGTGTTACTGCTCATATGGCTGTAATTAGTCCATATGAGTGTTCCTTGGACATTAGGATTGAGGACTACATATTAGAGCTTTTTTTAAAGAAATGATTTAAAATGTTTTGTGCCTTATTGATTATCTCCGTCGGATATAGGTGGTTTCCGAAGACACACAAACCAAAATGAGTCAAAGATGTCATAACAATGTCACCATCAATTTAAAAAAAAAACTGGTAGAATCCCTAATACTAAACCAATGAAATGAAGAATTCCAGACACTTTAAACGACGAAAAGAGTGATACAGCCGACATTTAACATGGAAAAGCCAGATCATGTCAAATTTAAAGCAGAAGTACAGGATGAGTATAACAGAATACTTCATCTTTGAAGGTCTATAATATCAAAACCAAATAACATACAACCTTCGTTGATCAATCAAATGAACCATCGAACCATGAAGTTTGTTTACCATAATCTTTATAAATGTTCAATGTGACACCCATGAGCGCTGGAAAATGAAGTCCCCCACTACCTCTTCTGAGGAAACAACCACTCTGCAAGCATGTCCAAATGAGGGATTCCAGTACCATTGGGTTCGTGAAAAAGAGAAACGGTCGAAAACCATGTATTTGGGTACAGCACAAAACACATTCACTTTAGGGGAAGCGGGCTCGGGTTCGGTGGTTTCATGAGGATGCTCCTGACCCCTTATCCGCACGTTGTCCTGGTTCACCTTACAATTTGTAGTAACACAGCTTTCCCCAAAGTGAACATGTTTGAGCTGTAACCAAAAACAGAGTTTTTGGCCCTTTCTTTGTTCACGAGTCCACTGTTACTGGAATTCCTTATTTGGACATGCTTGCAGAGTGGTTGTTTCCTCAGTTAGAAGAAGCGGCGGGGGACTTAATTCCAACATTCGCATAAATTTTCATTCCACCAAGGTTGAAACATTGTAGAACCAACGATGAAGAATTGTAGAATCAATGATGAAAAGCTGTTGAGCCAATAATGAAAAATACTAATGGAACGATATGCCCCAAAATGGATGAAAAAAATATCAGAAGAAGTAGAATTATACACCAATATTGACTGAAAATTTGAAGAACCACGGATGGAAAATATTCAGAATTATACGCCCCATAAACAATGAACAAAATTGAAGGGTCAATGACGAAAAAATGTAGAAAAAATAGTCCACAAAATCACAGAATGATATAGGCATCAATAACAAAAATTTCAGAATATGCTGAAGTACGAACCCCACTGACGGAAAATTGTAGAATGAACAACGAATAAAAATTCGCAGAAGGCTGCAGAAGTACACTACCCCCCCCTCCCGACGAAAAATTGTAGAACCAACAACGAACAATATGAATAAATACAGAAACTAACGTCCACACACACAGTCACAGAAGTACGCAACTCACCAACGATGATAAAATGTTAGGAACAACAACGAAAAATGAAGAACCAATGGAGTAAAATACTTACAGAAGGACACACCCCACCCTCGAAAAAGTATACATCCCACCAACGATGAATTAAAATTGTAAGGCTAAGAACGAATAAATTCAGAAGAAAATGCCGGGAGGTGCAAAAGTATACAGCCCACCAACAGAAAAATTACAGGACAAACAATGGACAAAATATAGGAATAGCGATGATAAAACCAGCGATGGCAGAACCAGCGATGTTAGGACCAGCGATTGCAGGACCACCGAAGACAAATATTAATAAATATAGTCAGAAATGCTCACACAGGCACAGAACTATAGAGACATCAATGAAAAATGTGTCGCCCTAACAAGAAAAAATACAGAAAAAATGCCCCCTACATATATACAGAGGTACGCAGCCCAACAAGGAGGAAAATATTTCAGGTCCAATGCTGAAAATTAGTAACACACAGATTTACGTTCCACACAATACAGAAGTATATACCCCACCAACGATGAAAAATATTAACACACACAGAAAAAATGCCCTGCACAGGTACAGAAAAAAATGCTTCGCACAGGTACAGAAAGATGTCCCACACAGGTATGCACCTCGACAATGAAAAAACGTCAGGGCCAACACTGAAAAAATATTCGCAGAGAGATACAGAAATATGTGGTCCACCAAAGAAGAAACAATGTCAGGAACAATGACAAATAATGAATAATGAAAAAAAAAAAATGCCCACACACAGGTGCAGAACTATACAAACATCAGTGCAAAAATGTGCCGTCCTAGCAAAGAAAAATACAGAATAAATGTCCCCGTACAGGTACAGAGGTATGCAGCTCACCAAAGAAAAACAATTGCAGGATCAATGATAAAAATATATTAAGTAAAACAAAAAATGTCCACACAGTACTATACAGGCACCATCGAGTAATCAAGAATCATACAGACATTGTCTGCAAAAAAAAGACCCCCCTAGAGAGACGAGAAAAAAATTGTCCTAGCACCGGTACCTGAGAATGTATAAGTAGTAAAATATGGAATAAAGATATAAAATCATGTAAACCAGTCATGGGAAAAATGTAAATCGACTGCCGCAGAAGCAAAAGAAAACAAGTTTCAAGTAAAGTGCCACCTCCAGATAATTTTCACGGGTACGATAAAGCTACCATTTGCCCCTTGCAATTCCGAAAGGTAGATAAGCATTGGATCTCTCCAGGAATTTACTTTAAACCATGGTCGGAGGTCCAACAGTGACACAGAACACACATGTATGTGCGTTAGTGCAAATATTAAGTTGCGAAAGTAAAAAATGTCAAGCACGTCTCGCATTGTAGCGCATCGCATCAACCCTTTGTGATGATAGTATTTATTTTGTTGAGAGAGAAGGAAGAGTGAAATCGCTCACATTTGACACCCCCGAGGTGACAAACTGCCCTTGCATCCCGGCCTCATTCACCCTCTCCAGGAACCAACACACATTTTGTAGCATGTTGACACCCTTTCCAAATACGTCATCGATGTGTATGACTGAGCGAACACCAGCTTACCTTGCAAAGCAAGCAACCAGTAGACCTGGTGTATCGCCATATGCAGATGTAATTGATGGGTAATAATTGATATACTAGTTCTAATAGATATATTTTTATGTTGCTCCGTTGTCCATGGCTTGTCATCCGTCCAAGTCAGGGCCATTTTATTTATACATTCGGTAAAGAGTTCGTGTTGGTGCGACCTTATCGTATTTACAGTTACCCTCATAAAATATTGCTGCTCCAGAACAGAAATGAAATCTTGGATTTTAATTTAAGATTTTGCCATGCATGACTGAATACTTTTCGCTCGTTTGGTGATTTTTTCTCCCGCGTATTTACGTGTTCAATTTCGTCTGTAGTCCCACGAATTGTCATGATGTCCCCATTGCACTCTTCCTTGAACTTGCCGACAACTTTCTTGTTTGTTTACGAGTAGCAGAGGTGTGTGGTGAGGTTGGTGCTGGGGTCAAATTCGTTTTTAAATTTGTGATCGCTGGCCAAATCTTGGTCAAAGTAGGAGGTGTGAATAGTGTACAGTTACGAGTCCATGTATGTACATAGAAGCTCAAGGTCATATCCACACTGTGCCTTCATCACGTCATAATGGAAATTGTACATGAGTGCTTTTGACAGGTTGAGGACAGTGAACCCAGCATATATGGGTTTGTCGAAGGAAAGTATGAATTCATGCTGTAGATGGAGGAGAGAAAGATTTTTTCGCATTTGTCCTGTCTAAGAATGCCAGTTTTGCCATCAGTTTCTTTAATCGCTTTTCCCTAGCTCCATTTTATGGAATTTTCTCTTATTTTCTACGAGTTTTCCAAATGTTGCATTGCTTGCTAATTTCAAGAATTGAATAGTTACCCCGAATAGGGATCCAACCCACAAAAATGAGAAAGTTGCAATCATAGCAGAATAATTATCTATCCACAGGTAATAGTTCTATCCAAATGAGGATGTTTTTGCATTGCAAAGTTGGCATTCCGGGGAATGCAGATCTAACTGCAGTAAGATGGCTGACGAGGAGACGTTGCTGCTTAGTGATAGTGCGGAAAAGCAATTAAATAAAGGATGTAGGAGAAATGTACGGCTGTCAGAATGGAAGGACAACAAGAATAAAGCTTTGAGAAATGCTGGCAAGCCATAAAGAAACAGGAAAGGGACGTTTGTATAAGGGAAATGTGCATCTGAAAAGGGGAGTGGAATAAGTCAACATTTTTATTATACAGAAAATGTAATGTTTTGCACAATCTGCTACAAATTCCACAAAAAGGTCACAGTCTATTTTCATTAATAGCTGTAGCAGTTTCAGAAGATTTTCCTAAAACCACAATAATATTATGCTACTCATAACGAAATATGGTATTAAAACAGTTTTCAGGATTCGCCATGTGAATAATCAGAGTGTCCTGTAACGAGGGAAAAAGTATTCGATATAATAACAATACATTTTTGTTGGTGACCGGGCTTTACTTCTAAAACTAGCCTTTAATGGTTTGTATTAAACATGATTTGGCAAATTAGACACCATCAACAAAAGGTTGGTTTATTTGTTTTAGATTACAATGTGCCGCTGTGTGTATGAATGCGACAAGGTTTCCAAAGATACGAAGACAAAGTTATTTCAAGATTTCTACAAATGAACATATAATGAACAGTCTACAATTTTTAGTCCAATGTTGTGTGGCACTGGAAGACGTAAAACTAAGAAATGTAGTGGAAGATATCTCCTGGAGGCAGACAACTTTCAAATACCACCTTCCTGTAAATGGCAAATCATATAATGTGTGCAAGAAAACTGTGCTCGATGTTTTTCAAATTTCCTCTCGATGTTTGCAAATGCTTCAGACAAAAAATGAAATTTAACCTTGACATATCTGACAAAAGAGGTACACATCATAATCGTCCACGTGCTGTGTCCTTTGATGCCAAAGAACTGGTAAGGGGTCATATCAGCTCTATGCCTCCACAAGAGAGCCACTATTCAAGATCCACTTCCAGCAAGCTTTATCTTAGTTCAGAACTGTGTGTGGAATGAATGTATGATCTTTTCAAGGAAAGTAATCCTAATATTAAATGCTCATGTGGTTTGTATAGGGACATATTCAGAAGTGAATTCGAGCTTAGATTTGGTCCTCCACGACTAAACTCTTGTCCATATTGTGATGAACTTTACATTCATCTAGTAGCAGCTGAGACCGAAGATGAGCAAAAGAGGATTAGTGCACAAAGTTCACTTCATCACAGAAAGGCTGACACTGTTTATAAAGTTCTTCACGAGGATTTGGTAATGTCAAAATCGAACCCCACATATGTTGTACTTTGCACAGATTTGCAACACGTATTGTTCTGTCCAAAACTTCATCATTCCTCTATGTTTTATCAAAGGGAGTTCTCTACTTATAACCAATGTGTCCTCAACATGGGAACTGAAAAACCATTTATGTTTGTGTGTAATGAGTCGGTGGCAAAATGTGGTTCTTCTGAAGTTATTTCATGCATTCCGAAATACATTGAACTGCATTTTGAATCACTGAAAGTAGGTGAGATCAGGAGATTAGTTGTTTGGTCAGATCGTTGTATCGCACAAAACAATAACTGGTGGTGTATTGTTCTATATCATTATCTGATTGTTAAGAAATATTCCACAACCATTGACCAGAAGTTCTTAGTCAGCGGCCACAGTTTTCTTCGCTGCGATAGGGACTTTGCCCTGATTAAAAGAAGAAATAAGAAATCTACAATGTATCATCTAAAGCAGTGGCTTGAAGTTATTGTTAATGCAAGTCCGGCATTTAGTGCATACTACATGGACAAAGAAGACGGCATTGACCATTTCATTGGATTCAGTTCTCATCAGAAGAACAAAATACTGTTAGAACGCGAGTCAGTCATAATACCCTACAATCTTGGCATAGCTATGTAATACGGCTATTACCCAGAGGAAGGAAACATTTACGTCCACTCCCAATACTTCCCCAGCTCTACGTTGAAGCGATAGCTATAAAGCAAGCGAAAAAAAAAAAGACTTGCTAGACATGTGCAGGTTCCTTCCCGTTCAATATCGTGACTTCTACAAAAGTCTATGTGCAGTTGAGTGATTACTGTAATAATACATGACATTTGTCAATAATGAATAATAATCTGATGGTTTTCTTGTTTCAGTTAATATTACTGAAACCATAAGAGACATTGTTCCAGTAATAATTAATAATGTAATGTTTTTCTTAGTGTCTGTCACTACGTCCATAATGAATGCTAATACGGCTATTGCCGTACGAAATCTGATATTTATAAAATTCCTAAAATTGAATTGTTATTATTTATACTCGGAAAATTTCGTAAAAAAATTATCGTACGCTGTACAACAGCTTTATTTCCTATAGTTTCTAAATCATTTTGAAAAGCAAATTTCGTATACAGCAAACAATCATCAATTTGATTATGACTGTATAAACTTCTCTGATGCCCATATTCGTAGTTAGGGGGGGGGGGAGGGATGTCAATATTGTGTTCTTGTAGAGAAATTCCGAACTATGTTCTGAACGTTTTGTTTCCTTTTGCAAGTTTATTCAAATAAATCATCAAGTTTTATACCTTGGTAAAAAATTAAAATAATTTACTTTCATGACTTCCATATACACAGAGACGACATACTCGCGCACTACCAAATGCGAGACAACATCAAGAGTGGCTTATCTCTCCACGTTTATCGCGAATTACGCAATAGAGGGCGTGGCATCTTCAGTATATATCTCGCCCGAGAGTTTCGAGTGCACATCGCTAGCAGGCGCCAGCAAGCGAAGCAGTCTGAAGAGTCGTACAAAGTCCACTGCAAAGATATTTCTACCCGAAGCTTGAGTTAGGTAAGCGGCATCCGAATTTTCAGCGCCTGTACGAAAGTTATCGTCAGTTGTCCTGTCGTAACTGGCTCATCGTTCGTTTACTACTTTCAAAAATTGCGATTCCGAACTGTTGTCGTTTTCCACCGCGCACCAATCGTCTTAAATGTTACAGTATGAACGCGTCTTAAAGAGTCCAGGCAGTTTGTAAGGATGTCAGAAACTCAGTTCAGTGCACGTTCGTAAAATAACTCTGGAGACTTAAGAAACCAATGCACATTGTCATCTATTACAAACACATTTATTACGTCACATCATAACCAAACAAAAAGCAGATTAAAGTAAAACATCACCTCATATATTGAGCTTTTCATTCGAACGCTTCTACCTGTCAATAATTATAACTATAAGTAAAAAATTAAACAAGTTTTTTGGGAAACGTTTACAAAATTTGTTTTGATGCAATTAAATATTTACATAACTAAATTTGGTTTCTTATGATTCCAGTAAATATTGCGAATTAGCGCTTCAATTGTGAACAAATAGTGTTTATTT
Organism: Dryococelus australis; assembly: GCA_029891345.1. Taxonomy (NCBI): domain Eukaryota; kingdom Metazoa; phylum Arthropoda; class Insecta; order Phasmatodea; family Phasmatidae; genus Dryococelus; species Dryococelus australis. The sequence goes on along the minus strand of CM056999.1, from coordinate 124,954,082 downwards.
TTTCTACACTTCTAAATCTGTACACTGAGAAAAACGCTCTGTTCAATAAAATAAAGTTCGTTTTGCGCATCCAAACTAATTGTGTGTATAGGGGCAGTTAATTAAATATTGTGTTGTTGGAACCTGATTATTTTTGGTGTTTTTTTTATTTTTGCCTTAAATTGTAAGATTTGGTTGGTGCAACTAAAGATTTGTATGGATCTACGCACGTTAAGCAGTTTCGGTTATTATAAAAAACAGAAGCGCAGACAAGTTTGATTACGCCTTAGCAACTTCAGCTAAAGTGACTATTAGCGTAATCAGAAGGTTTTTAAATTCATACATTCCAAATGCAGGACAATGTACGTAAATAAGCATTTCCAATTTTAAAGCGTTTGTACCGATAATAAGCGACAATAAATGCGCTTATGATAAACACACATCCTAACTAACACAACAATTTTTAATAACCTCTCCAACTTCGCGCTGCGTTTTTGAACCAAATGTTTTTATTTATATTTATGCCTTAAGGTCATTTATGTTATAATATTTTCGGGGCCCGTCACGGTTGTGTTTGTTGATTTTATTGAGGGGAGGGGATATATGAATTACATCTATTACAAATATAAATCGTATGTGGTATTAAATGATAATATGGGGTGAAGAAGACTATGGTATGACATTAAAAGAAGGCATTACCTTTCATTATGCAGGGACAATGAGTTAAATAGAACTGGTCGAAACCTTAAGTTCGATGCTTTACTTATAGACAGGCACACACATTGAAAATTGAGTCAAACTGGAGGATTCACCAAAATATTGTTTGCCCCCTCCCCACTTACTCCCTTTACCATGTGGAGAAATTATTATTCATTTGGTTGGTATGGCTGGGGATCAGTGTGTACGTTTGGAGATAACATGTTGCGCTGTTATTCCGGAATCACATAGCCCCGAAGCGCACGACACGACGGCCAACAGCCAATAAAATACAAAATATATCGTCGTAAGCCCGACCAATTCTGTCGTCCGACCAGCAATTTTGGATTAGAAATGATTTCTATACTTCGCCGTGTCGTGCAGCACGACGCACAGAATGTACAACCTTGCAAAATTAAATTGTATTGCAAGCTTTCCCTACAATGGCAAATACACAGCTTAAAAGAAAAATAAATTGAAAATTACTATACCTAACTATTAAAAATATCAATTTTA
>CM056999.1:124895763-124952791 GCA_029891345.1 Dryococelus australis | reverse complement strand
TTCAAATGTATTGTGCCAGCTACAGTTAATGCTAAAGTACAGTCGTGTGTGACGAAAAGTAAATAATTCGCTTCGGCGGAAGAAAAGCAGGTTTATCGATTATATTGCCAATGATTTATTGGCGGAACTGACTAGTCAGCCGCTTGCTGATCGTCATACCAGGGAGAGACTGTGTGCTATGCCATCTTTACGAGAATCTAACGCTCACTGTCACACACATGCGACATGGTTTTTGGCACCAATCATGTAATTTTTCCTTAATTAAAACATAATGATTTTTTTTTAAGTTTAAGGTTGCTGGAGTGAAGATCACCTACATACAACATGATGGTTGGTCTCGATAAGGTATAATTTCCCCTAATTTAAATGTTGTCCCTTTTGTACGATTTGTTTTCAATTTTTACTTTTAAGGTCACTGGAGTCAAGGTCAAGGTCGCCTCCGTACAACATGGTGTTTGGGGGTCAGTAACGTAAACAAATATGGTCACCTCAGGCCATCAAGCACGACCTCCGCCTGTGATATCAACCAAGATGGCGGCTGGCTGCGAACTTCGATGTCCCGATGCCTTGCGCCCGGATGTAGATAATCCCACTACTTCCGAACATCATGTTAATTATCCAGCGCTTCAGTTCGGAGTCCGCTATGATCAGTACATTCTGTCATATTTAACTTCCGCACATAACCGCTGATATAGGCTGTTCATGGTGAAATGTGCACTTTTGAAAGCCCTGCTTAAGATCTACTTGTGTGCACGTTGTGTATTCTTCCACCTTATGTAAAATTAACATTGCCATGGGCCTCGCCACTTTATTCGTGCGTCGGTCTAGTGAAACTGTGAAATTATTAGAAAAGTAAACATTTTATATATCTGCTAATTTTTACACAGTGAGGCTTTAAAAAAAAACAGAAAGAGAAATATATAATTTAAATTATCACAAATGGTTACCTAACACTTTTTATTTGACGTTAACATATGGAACTACTTTCTATCCATCGTTACCAACTTTATCGGGTGCATGTCAGTCAGTGCGCCCGTTAAAATATATGCAGGCAGGGGCAGTGACATTTTTCTAAAGTTGATTTCAAAAGTGCTCACTTTATCGTGAACAGCCTTTACTTAAGCTACCAGTAACCCAATAAAACAGTCGCTTCCGGTCCCCATTATTACACACAGAGTTGTACCGCACCCGCGGCTCGTTGATCTCTCACTTACGATCTGCATCACACTCAACCCTTAGTAACACTCCACCTACTAGAACCTGCTGCACATGCTCGGTTGTCATAATTCAATCTTTAGGTGCCTCTTTGGATCTCGCTCCCCTGTTTCAGTTGGCAATACCTAGATGTTTCTATAAGAGAAGATTCTCCACGTTTCCAACAACAAGGCCGCTTCTGCGATAGCATGCGTGTTTTGAGAGACAAAGCCATGCCTTGCCCCCAGACAGACATGAGGGTTGTGGGGGAGGAAGGCTGGAAATGCTTCCCTTCTCGCTCCTTGTTAAAATAAATACTACCAAAAGTTGGCAGAAAATTGTTGAAGTACGAATGAGACACCAGAATTCCACGCTCGTACGTAGAGAACGCAAATATATTTTAGGAAATATTCACACGCTTACAGCAGTTCGGAAACGAAGGTTTATCCTGTGAACGAATAGGCAGCCAGAATGGTTTATTAAAAAAGAAAAAATTAGAGGTCGTGAATGTTAAAAAACTACTCCCATCGTCAAAAAATATATGAAATTGTACCCAAAAGTGTGGGATTGCAATGCTGTTCGCAAGGAAGGTGAAGTTCATCAAGAACAATTAATTATGACAAATTGAGGCTAGTGCACACGTCTCTTATTATGACGTCGGGCTGCCATGTCTGCGAACACATTCCGCCAGGCTTCACGGCATGGAGTTGCATAGGTCCCTAATGGTGTGTCCTTTGGTAATCCACGCCATGCAGTTTGAGTATTTACTAGCAGTTCCTGCTAGCGAAATTGGGGCAGAGGGGAGATAGAACAACCAGTAACGTCCAACACATTTTTAATTTATGATAGAGCAGGTATGCGGCTGTCCATAACAGAGTATCTATCTTCAAGGCACGATCTTGAGACGGCAATGGTACGAGGACGAGTGTTTTCCTATTGAAACAGAGCACTGGAGTGGGCATTCACAAATGGCAGGACCACTGTTCGTAGGACTTCGTGAACCAACTACGGGTTGTCTTAAGTGCCAATGATGAATACCAACGGTGATCGGGCATCGTACGTACGAAATCGTACCTCCTGACCATTACATCTGGCCGTCTGGACGTGTGTCGTGTGACACAAAACCTTTAATCTAGACGCTGTCCATGCTTGCTCTACACACGGATGTGCCGGTCGTCACCACCAAGACGAAAGCGTGACCCGTCACTGAAGATCGCCCACTGCCATCCTGCACGTCCCCATGACGGCCTGTCGCGAGACCATTGCTGCCTGTGTCAAAGTGTTCGAGAAAAATAATTCCTCAGTATCTGTGAACATTAATGGCATAGACGAGAACCAGAAAATTTGTCCCATGCGTGTTGCTGAAGAAGAAAAGAACATCATATCGACCTCCTCCTCCTCACCACCGAAGATGGGAATGCATATTAATGTTGAATAAAATAATTTTCCTGGCTCGTAAGATCGCAGTGACGACCCATGAAACAAAATGCATACAGATATGTAAGCACTTTTTCGCGTATTTTAACGAGCGGCCAGGGGTGTATTGACAGACGGGACAGCAGTGTCTAGAACCACACAAGAAATACTGCAAGGAAAATGCCCCACTGCGTGCTGATATGCCACAGCCAGGGAAGGATGGTAGGCCACCCATTTTGAAATTTAAAAATTACATTTAAGTAGATAATTAAACGCCGATCGTTGCCTATACTGACTTCGGGGCTATTCTAAAACCGATCCATACCTGCTAACCGGACTTCAGTAGCTCCTACATGTACCCGTGCCAGAAACACGAGGCCTAAAGTTTTTTATTTACGTGAAAGTCGATAATAATGTAATATATACAGCACTAACATCCCCGGGGGAAGATGCAGAAAATAAATTTATAGAGTCGATTGTCGATATAGGCAAAAAGTTAAGATTTACGCCACATAGAAGCAAGCGATATCGCTCACACCAGCCAAAACATGCCAGCTACTCACCAGAGACGAGATGTCTCTACTGCGAGTCAGTGTTCACGCATGAAAATTATAGTGAGGGACAATGACCAATTCACCGGGCGCTACAAAGGACCAGCTGCAATTTACTGCACCGCCACCTTAAATAACAATCCTCAGTTACAACGAGAACTTTATTATAAAACATCTAGGCTACGATACCAAAGACATATTCATTATTCCGTACATGAGCGAGAAAACGATTACCTTTTCAAAACAGCTGGGCGATCGATTCTTTATACAGTTTGTCGATATGTTTCGTTTCATGGCCCGCAGTCTAGTATCCCTGGCCGAGTTTTTGCCACCTTCAAAATAACACAACACCTTTAAATTCTTCACCTCCCAACCATCTACCTCTTGTCACTCGAAAAGGCGTTTTCCCCTACGATTACGTCGACAGTTGAGAGAAGCTGAACGAGCCACAGCTGCCTCCTAAAGACGCATTCTTTAACAAGCTAACAGACTCGGGGAATCAGCGACGAAGAATACGCTCGCGCCCGGAAGGCAAGGCAAGAGTTTGGCTGTACTTGTCTTAAGGAATCTTCTGAGTTGTATTTGAAGACGGGCGTGCTCATCCTGTCCGATGTTTTCGAGAACTTTAGGGACCTCTGCATTTCCACATGCAAACTCTATTGCGTACACTACATCAGCGCCCCAGGGTTCGCTTTCGATGCCATGTTGCGAATGACGGGGTTCGAGCTCGAACTTCTAACAGACTATGCCTGTGTTCAATTTCAGTGCAATGTGCCCTTTATCACTTACCTTTGATCCCTTCCCGTTTCACGAGCCCTTGTTTCCTTCCATAGATATATTAGTTAAGTGAATTCGGACGCTTGTGTTCGTTTCCACCTCAAGTTTCATTGTTTAGAATTTCGCTCCATGCGAGTTTCATTTGTCTTTGTGACGTTTGCAAGTGTTTTCTACGGCCTTGCAGAGTTGTAAAAATAAGGCAACACAAACAATTGAAACATTTCAAACAATTGCGAATCGAAAACTATTTAGGGCTCGTGCCCTTGGCTGAAGGGGACATTCTAGGGTGCATAATTTGCCCTTGCTGCGAATTTGGACAGCGGCAATGTGACGTCACATCCGGGATGCACTTTTCAAGTGCACGGCGTCAGATAAGGGCCCTTAGTTGGTGATTTCGAACACAGCCTTAGATATTCACCTGTTTGTAGAAAACTGAATTCGTGGTAGCATGGCCCAGTGCGTCAAACGACATGTGGTAGCGAATAACATATATGCCTCGGAAACATACGACCCCAGCAAGCCAATGACATACCTGCAGTAGCTCGACACTACTATTCTGTATGCCTGGGCCATAAGTTTGCCGCTCCCAAAACGCGATTTCAGATGGGCCGACATCAATATTGACATAATATCCATGCCTGACGACGGGGCGACGGGTTACATTCTAAAGGTGCATGTCAACTACCCCGTGATCCTGCACATCGAACACTGTTATTTACCGTTTCTTCCGGTTAACCAGTGTCCGCCCAGCTCGAAACGGTCAAAGCTTCTAACGACTCTGGAAGACAAGATAAAATGCATCATCCACTACCGCAACCTCAAACAGGCTCTCGAACATGGATTGAAGTTTACGAAAATTCATCGTGTACCCTGGCTAAAACCCTACATCGATCTCAACACTGAAAAAGTCAAGTTGCTCAGAACAATTTCGATAAAGAATTGAATAGTTACCCCGAATACTGATCTAACCCACAAAAACATACATTGTTTACAATAGAAAAAAAAAAAAAACACTTTCGAGATGTAAGGAGCATAACTTTCTGCAAAAACGATGTAAGGCTTTATAACTGTACACCATACAAACCACCTCATGTTCAATATTACTCGTATTTACTTTTAAGTATTGAATTACAGCTTAACAAAATGAATTTCAGTGGAAAAAAAGATCTAAGCAGCACAAATGGAATAGTGATCTAACCTACAGATCATTACAAACAAATGTAGAAACACTAAGAAAAACATTACATTATTAATTATTACTGGAACAATGTCTCTTATGGTTTCAGTAATATTAACTGAAACAAGAAAACCATCAGATTATTATTCATTATTGACAAATGTCATGTATTATTACAGTAATCACTCAACTGCACATAGACTTTTGTAGAAGTTACGATATTGAACGGGAAGGAACCTGCACATGTCTAGCAAGTATTTTTTTTTTGCTTGCTTTATAGCTATCGCTTCAACGTAGAGCTGGGGAAGTATTGGGAGTGGACGTAAATGTTTCCTTCCTCTGGGTAATAGCCGTATTACATAGCTATGCCAAGATTGTAGGGTATTATGACTGACTCGCGTTCTAACAGTATTTTGTTCTTCTGATGAGAACTGAATCCAATGAAAAGGTCAATGCCGTCTTCTTTGTCCATGTAGTATGCACTAAATGCCGGACTTGCATTAACAATAACTTCAAGCCACTGCTTTAGATGATACACTGTAGATTTCTTATTTCTTCTTTTAATCAGGGCAAAGTCCCTATCGCAGCGAAGAAAACTGTGGCCGCTGACTAAGAACTTCTGGTCAATGGTTGTGGAATATTTCTTCACAATCAGATAATGATATAGAGCAATACACCACCAGTTATTGTTTTGTGCGATACAACGATCTGACCAAACAACTAATCTCCTGATCTCACCTACTTTCAGTGATTCGAAATGCAGTTCAATGTATTTCAGAATGCATGAAGTAACTTCAGAAGAACCACATTTTGCCACCGACTCATTACACACAAACATAAATGGTTTTTCAGTTCCCATGTTGAGGACACATTGGTTATAAGTAGAGAACTCCCTTTGATAAAACATAGAGGAATGATGAAGTTTTGGACAGAACAATACCTGTTGCAAATCTGTGCAAAGTACAACATATGTGGGGTTCGATTTTGACATTACAAAATCCTCGTGAAGAACTTTATAAACAGTGTCAGCCTTTCTGTGATGAAGTGAACTTTGTGCACTAATCCTCTTTTGCTCATCTTCGGTCTCAGCTGCTACTAGATGAATGTAAAGTTCATCACAATATGGACAAGAGTTTGGTCGTGATGGACCAAATCTAAGCTCGAATTCACTTCTGAATATGTCCTTATACAAACCACATGAGCATTTAATATTAGGATTACTTTCCTTGAAAAGATCATACATTCTTTCCACACACAGTTCTGAACTAAGATAAAGCTTGCTGGAGGTGGATCTTGAATAGTGGCTCTCTTGTGGAGTCATAGAGCTGATATGATCCCTTACCAGTTCTTTGGCATCAAAGGACACAGCACGTGGACGATTATGATGTGTCCCTCTTTTGTCAGATATGTCACGGTTAAATTTCATTTTTTGTCTGAAGCATTTGCAAACGTCGAGAGGAAATTTGAAAAACATCGAGCACAGTTTTCTTGCACACATTATATGATTTGCCATTTACAGGAAGGTGGTATTTGAAAGTTGTCTGCCTCCAGGAGATATCTTCAACTACATTTCTTCGTTTTACATATTCCAGTGCCACACAACATTGGACTAAAAATTGTAGACTGTTCATTGTATGTTCGTTTGTAGAAATCTTGAAATAACTGTGTCTTCATATCTTTGGAAACCTTGTCGCATTCATACATACAGCGGCACATTGTAATCTAAAACAAATAAACCAACCTTTTGTTGATGGTGTCTAATTTGCCAAATCATGTTCAATACAAACCATTAAAGGCTAGTTTTAGAAGTAAAGCCCGGTCACCAACAAAAATGTATTGTTATTATATCAAATGCTTTTTCCCTCGATACAGGACACTCTGATTATTCACATGGCGAATCCTGAAAACTGTTTTAATACCATATTTCGTTATGAGTAGCATAATATTATTGTGGTTTTAGGAAAATCTTCTGAAACTGCTACAGCTATTAATGAAAATAGACTGTGACCTTTTTGTGGAATTTGTAGCAGATTGTGCAAAACATTACATTTTTCGCATAATAAAAATGTTGACTTATTCCACTCACCTTTTCAGATGCACATTTCCCTTATACAAACGTCCCTTTCCTGTTTCTTTATGGCTTGCCAGCATTTCTCAAAGTTATTCTTGCTGTCCTTCCATTCTGACAGCCGTACATTTCTCCTACGTCCTTTATTTAATTGCTTTTCCGCACTATCACTAAGCAGCAACGTCTCCTCGTCAGCCATCTTACTGCAGTTAGATCTGTATTCCAAGGAATGCCAACTTTGCAATGCAAAAAACATCCTCATTTGGATAGAACTATTGCCTGTGGATAGATAATTATTCTGCTATAATTGCAACTTTCTCATTTTTGTGGGTTAGATCCCTATTCGGGGTAACTATTCAATTCTTGAAATTAGCAAGCAATGCAACATTTGGAAAACTCGTAGAAAATAAGATAAAATTCCATAAAATGGAGCTAGAGAAAAGCGATTAAAGAAGCTGATGGCAAAACTGGCATTCTTAGACAGGACAAATGCGAAGAAAATCTTTCTCTCCTCCATCTACAGCGTGAATTCATACTTTCCTTCGACAAACCCATATATGCTGGGTTCACTATCCTCAACCTGTCAAAAGCACTCATTTACAATTTCCATTATGACGTGATGAAGGCACAGTGCGGATATGACCTTGAGCTTCTATATACATACATGGACTCGTAACTGTACACGATTCACACCTCCAACTTTGACCAAGATTTGGCCAGCGATCACAAATTTAAAAACGAATTTGACCCCAGCACCAACCTCACCACACACCTCTGCTACTCGTAAACAAACAAGAGAGTTGTCGGCAAGTTCAAGGAAGAGTGCAATGGGGACATCATGACAATTCGTGGGACTACAGACGAAATTGAACACGTAAATACGCGGGAGAAAAATCACCAAACGAGCGAAAAGTATTCAGTCATGCATGGAAAAATCTTAAATTAAAATCCAAGATTTCATTTCTGTTCTGGAGCAGCACTATTTTATGAGGGTAACTGTAAATACGATAAGGTCGCACCAGCACGAACTCTTTACCGAATGTATAAATAAAATGGCCCTGACTTGGACGGATGACAAGCCATGGACAACGGAGCAACATAAAAATATATCTATTAGAACTAGTATATCAATTATATTACCATCAATTACATCTGCATATGGCGATACACCAGGTCTACTGGTTGCTTGCTTTGCAAGGTAAGCTGGTGTTCGCTCAGTCATACACATCGATGACGTATTTGGAAAGGGTGTCAACATGCTACAAAATGTGTGTTGGTTCCTGGAGAGGGTGAATGAGGCCGGGATGCAAGGGCAGTTTGTCACCTCGGGGGTGTCAAATGTGAGCGATTTCACTCTTCCTTCTCTCTCAACAAAATAAATACTATCATCACAAAGGGTTGATGCGATGCGCTACAATGAGAGACGTGCTTGCCATTTTTTACTTTCGCAACTTAATATTTGCAATCACGCACATACATGTGTGTTCTGTGTCACTGTTGGACCTCCGACCATGGTTTAAAGTAAATTCCCGGAGAGATCCAATGCTTATCCACCTTTCGGAATTGCAAGGGGCAAAATGGTAGCTTTATCGTACCCGTGAAAATTATCTGGAGGTGGCACTTTACTTGAAACTTGTTTTCTTTTGCTTCTGCGGCAGTCGATTTACATTTTTCCCATGACTGGTTTACATGATTTTTTATCTTTATTCCATATTTTACTACTTATACATTCCCAGGTACCGGTGCTAGGACATTTTTTTTCTCGTCTCTTTAGGGGGGTCTTTTTTTTGCTGCCAATGTCTGTATGATTCTTGATTACTCGATGATGCCTGTATAGTACTGTGAGGACATTTTTTGTTTTACTTAATATATTTTTATCATTGATCCTGCAATTGTTTTTCTTTGGTGAGCTGCATACCTCTGTACCTGTACGGGAACATTTTTTCTGTATTTTTCTTTGCTAGGATGGCACATTTTTGCACTGATGTTTGTATAGTTCTGCACCTGTGTGTGGGCATTTTTTTTTTTTTCATTATTCATTATTATCATTGTTCCTGACATTGTTTCTTCTTTGGTGGACCACATATTTCTGTATCTTTCAGCGAATATTTTTTCAGTGTTGGCCCTGACGTTTTTTCATTGTCGAGGTGCATACTTCTATACCTGTGTGGAACATCTTTCTGTACCTGTGCGAAGCATTTATTTCTGTACCTGTGCAGGGCATTTTTTCTGTGTGTGTTAATATTTTTCATCGTTGGTGGGGTGTATACTTCTGTATTGTGTGGAACGTAAATCTGTGTGTTACTAATTTTCAGCATTGGACCTGAAATATTTTCCTCCTTGTTGGGCTGCGTACCTCTCTATATATGTAGGGGGCATTTTTTCTGTATTTTTTCTTGTTCGGAAGACACATATTTCATTGACGTCTCTATAGTTCTGTGCCTGTGTGAGCATTTCTGACTATACTTATTAATATTTGTCTTCGGTGGTCCTGCAATCGCTGGTCCTAACATCGCTGGTTCTGCCATCGCTGGTTTTATCACCGCTATTCCTATATTTTGTCCATTGTTTGTCCTGTAATTTTTATGTTGGTGGGCTGTATACTTTTGCACCTCCCGGCATTTTCTTCTGAATTTGTTCGTTCTTAGCCTTGCAATTTATTCATCGTTGGTGGGATGTATACTTTTTCGAGGGTGGGGTTTGTACTTCTGTTAGTATTATACGCCATTGGTTCTTCATTTTTCGTTGTTGTTCCTAACATTTTATCATCGTTGGTGAGTTGCGTACTTCTGTGACTGTGTGTGTGGACGTTAGTTTCTGTATTTATTCATATTGTTCGTTGTTGGTTCTACAATTTTTCGTCGGGAGGGGCAGGGGGGAGTGTACTTCTGCATCCTTCTGCGAATTTTTATTCGTTGTTCATTCTACAATTTTCCGTCGGTGGGGTTCGTACTTCTGCATTTACTGAAATTTTTGTTATTGATACCTATATCATTCTGTGATTTTGTGGACTATTTTTTCTACATTTTTTCGTCATTGGCCCTTCAATTTTGTTCATTGTTTATGGGGCGTATAATTCTGAATATGTTCCATCCATGGTTCTTCAATTTTCAGTCAATATTGGTGTATAATTCTACTTCTTCTGATATTTTTTTCATCCATGTTGGGGCATATCGTTCCATTAGTATTTTTCATTATTGGCTCAACAGCTTTTCATCATTGATTCTACAATTCTTCATCGTTGGTTCTACAATGTTTCATCCTTGGTGGAATGAAAATTTATGCGAATGTTGGAATTAAGTCCCCCGCCGCTTCTTCTAACTGAGGAAACAACCACTCTGCAAGCATGTCCAAATAAGGAATTCCAGTAACAGTGGACTCGTGAACAAAGAAAGGGCCAAAAACTCAGTTTTTGGTTACAGCTCAAACATGTTCACTTTGGGGAAAGCTGTGTTACTACAAATTGTAAGGTGAACCAGGACAACGTGCGGATAAGGGGTCAGGAGCATCCACATGAAACCACCGAACCCGAGCCCGCTTCCCCTAAAGTGAATGTGTTTTGCGCTGTACCCAAAGACATGGTTTTCGGCCCTTTCTCTTTTTCACGAACCCAATGGTACTGGAATCCCTCATTTGGGCATGCTTGCAGAGTGGTTGTTTCCTCAGAAGAGGTAGTGGGGGACTTCATTTTCCAGCGCTCATGGGTGTCACATTGAACATTTATAAAGATTATGCTAAACAAACTTCATGGTTCGATGGTTCATTTGATTGATCAACGAAGGTTGTAGGTTATTTGGTTTTGATATTATAGACCTTCAAAGTTGAAGTATTCCATTATACTCATCCTGTAGTTCTGCTTTAAATTTGGACATGATCTGGCTTTTCCATGTTAATGTCGGCTGTATCACTCTTTTCGTCGTTTAGAGTGTCTGGAATTCTTCATTTCATTGGTTCAGTATTAGGGATTCTACCAGTTTTTTTTAAAATTGGTGGTGACATTGTTATGACATCTTTGACTCATTTTGGTTTGTGTGTCTTCGGAAACCACATATATCCGACGGAGATAATCAATAAGGCACAAAACATTTTTAATCATTTCTTAAAAAAAAAAAACTCTAATATGTAGTCCTCAATCCTAATGTCCAAGGAACACTCATATGGACTAATTACAGCCATATGAGCAGTAACACGTGGTGGAGCAAACACAACTAATTAGTCGTGTTTGCTTCACCACCATCGTAGTACTACTTATCCTGCAAACATGGCAAACCCCAGGTGTGCTATATGCAAGGATTTTCTAAAATGAGTATCTGCCTTCCAGGCTAAGCTTGAATCATGGGCAATCATGATGGTGGTGCCTGGTGGTGGGTCGGTCGACTCCTTTATGATCAGTGGGGCCCTAAAGATGGATTCCAATGTGAATAAATTCAGACAGGAGGTACCACTTTCGGGTTCACCTAATTTTGGAAATCCCAAGATGGAAAGGAAGGAGCACAGGCTGACCTCCATTTTCTCGCTTGTTTCCCGTGCTGGCAGTGATGAGTGCCTGGGCTATATGCCCAGGTATCCACTAGATAGTGGATGTTCACCCAAACACTGAAGAACCAGGAAGGCAAGGTGAGAGTTGGCAGAAAAAGAAAACGTTCATGAGCACAGAGAGGGGAGGAAGGGACCAAGAACAGACTTCTTCCCCCATGTCCAAGGGTCTTGCAAACATGAACATGCAAAATGGATCAATGAAAAGGATACTGCAAAAATCCCGGAAGGAACAAGTGCTAAGAGATGTGCAGAAGTTTCACATTCTATTGTCCGCATATCAAACTCTTTATACATTGTAAAGTTATGCATATAGTCATATAAATATGCATAGGCTATGGTATCTGCAGATGCGGGCAGAGTATAATGATTTCCTCAGGGTGCTCCTGCATTTTTTTAATATGTCCGTATTTTTTCTCCGAATCAAACAGGTAAAAATATTCCTATGGAAGGATTTTCTTACATTCTGAGTGATGAGCTGACTGACTCTCAGTCGATAAATTACTATAACCACTCTATCATCCACTGGAAAATTGGTGGGTTGAATTGTTACCGACAGCTGACCAAAGAAAATAATTTTTTCACATGTTGGTTACTCTTTGTCAGTGATCTGTGTTGATTATCATTGGTATTAAGAGATTTTTTAAGCACGAAAATATCGCAGTGGGCGGCCCCACCCAAACAAGTACATTTTTCTTCAGGGATCACCTTGCGTTTTGAGTTGAGAGAGAGTTTAGAAGCTGAAACGGGTAAGGACGTTTAGGCCGGTGAAGAAGGCCAAGTGTGTCGAGAAAATCTGCCGGAGATCATCAAGTCCATCATGGGTGGTACTGTTGGCAACGGCATCAGTCACGTTTCCCACATGTGCGATAGTATTGGTGCGACCCCTGCCGGGAATCGAACCTAGCTCGCCTTGATAGGAGGTTCGAACTCTGGTATCTGTGTAACTGCTGTCTAGAGGATGGTGTAAAGTATTGAGTGAGCCCGTTCCTGTGTCAGTTCGGAATAATCATTATTGAAAGGGTGTATGATCTCCACCACTACGTTTCGTGGTTCTCGGGATGGTGATCATCGCAGTGTTCACAGAAGAGTTTGTAAATATTATACATCGAGTATAGGGGTTGCATTTATTGCTGCCTTCATTTTAATGGAATAAAGAATTATTTTACCTCTGGTGAAGGACTGGTGTGTGATGTTGAGAACATTTACTTTTGAAAGCATTTCCTCGTTTTCGCCCTAGAGCACAAGGTGTTATTAACAAACATTAGTAGAGGGAGCATATCACTTTTGGCACACTGCTAGAATGACATGCGGATGGAGCAACCTAATTTGCATAATTGCCTAATCTGCATATTGATATGCAAATGAGATTAAATAATTGTCTGATTAATTGAATAATTAATTCTACTAATCGATTAATTAAATTGATTAATTCGATTAATCAATTAATAAAATAATGTTTTGATATCAAAAATTATTAAATAACTCTTTGCTATTAAATTTCTTTGAATAAATTATTTTTTGATATCAAACAATTTTTATTATTTTATTGATGTTGAAAGGGTTAAGTGTCATAAGAGTGATATTAGCAGAGCAGCATCGATGTGTCCTCTGTGACGGCTTGGGGTCGACTGCCTAGAGGAGTGGGCTGTAATTGTTTATATAGGTGTTAATGTTGGTGTAAGAGTTTTATAATAGCCATTTTATATATTTTTCCGGTTGATGACATATGCGAATAATGAACAGATTGCTCTCTGGAGGCATATGGGAGAGATGTTTGCTTTTAGGCAAAATAAACATTTTTTAATGAAAATAAATTATCTATTTATTTAATTGTATGAATCGAGCAAATACTAACCATAATGACACCTCGAATAGGATAAAATAAATTAACTATTTCGGCGAAGCATATGACATAAGTACAAATCATTAAAAATTTATTTTAACCAAAATACTTTAATCACATAACATTAGACCCATTTTAATCGTACAATTGTGGAATGAACGAAACAAACTTAGTTAAATTAAACAAATGCTCAGTTAATACAATAAAACAAATTACAACTCACCTTTACTACTGCTGTCATAAACCCCCTTTCTGTGAAAAAAAAAACCCCTCCCAACAAAAGTACACATACTTTACTCGCTTCACCCTCATCGGCTCTCTAAGCAAGCATCGAAATACAGGTTAAACCAGACAAACTGATTGAGTACATCATAAATTAATCATAATATATTGTCACCCAAACAATAGAAATTATTCCACAATATTTTGTATATCCATTACCCCTCAATATCGATAGGTTTATTAAATGAATAATAGATCAAATATTTTATTTAAAAAAATTTATTTAGTATAAAAACAATTTACAAATCATTGTATTTCAATATTTCAAGATCCTTATTCTTCGCCCATGAGTCATGTGCTTTTGAGAAACCTCTCCATCAAACCAATGAACTATTATTTTCCCTTTTAATGATTTTATCAACCAACTATTAATTTGGAGAACTGGCTTTTTGCAATTCGTGCACGTAAAAACTGCTTCTTATAGGCTGACCATCATAGGTTTCTAAATAATACACTCTGGGAAACGAATTTCAAACTGAAATAATTGTAAATATTTCATACGACCATTTAACTGTGTATTTTTTCTCAGAGGCAGATTTCGGCTTAAACACTTGTACATACATACCAACTTTGAACTTTGGTTTTCTCTCATCAAATACATTTACATTATTAAACACAGTCTTCATCAATCTATTGTCCGTAACCTTTTCAGGCACCATTTTGATAGTTCTAGAAATCTGGAATTATAAAATTTGTGTATTTCAGGCAAAATATCCACCCAATTGTAAGTTCCCTTTGACATGAAATGCTTGTATATTAGCTGTTTTAAGCTCTTAGTAAACCTCTCGACAACACTAGCTTTAAGGTCTGAACACGTTATGTAATTATTGATACCATAACCGGTCATTAGTTGCTGGAGAGAAACCTTAAATAACTTGTGGCCATGTCAATTTGGAGCGAATTTGGGCTGTTTCTCGCAAAACAATCTTCATTGCATCGTTAACCTGTTTCCCTGTCTTGTTCTTGACAGATATGCCCCAATCATAGTTGGAATAAACATCTATTATGGTTAAATACATTTCTATCCCTTATTGTATTTCGAAAGCAATGTCATCTCACACAAATCAGCTTGAAAAAGATTATTCAAGTCTTTAGTAATAACATATCTTCTAGGAAAGTTTATCCTTGCAGGGGAGTGAAGCTCTTGAGCAATCTTACTGAACTTCATTGGTAATATAACCATCTTCAGTCAATTCTTTAATAATAGAAACAATTTTGTTTGTATGTGAATTATTCCCAATGTTCCAATATACAGGAGAAAACCGATCGCCAACCTCAACATTATACATTCCACTTCAGACAATATCACTTAATAAATGTAGTTTTGGATGATTTTCATTATCATCTAAACATTTAGTTACATTTGTTGAACGATCAAGATCCTTATATTTCTCCAAATCGATATCGGAATAACCATTCGGAAATTTTTTAATAATAATTCAAGAAATCCTTCACTAACATCAGTTACATAATCACCTACTTTAATACTAAACTCAGGCAAAAACTTAATTACTGAATCTCCCAGAAGCCATATATTTCCATGACGATATACGCCAAATTCTGTATCGCGCATAGGCGAATATTGTTTCATATCTAAATAACATCATGTTAATTGAGACAATTTTCTCTTCTTTATAAGTTCTTGCGATTTAATTTCCACTGTTGGTTCATTTAATGTATTTAGCACGTAATTTAATGTATACATTCTACTCATAACAGGTTTAAATATTACTTCATTCAAAACATCCCATACCATTTGAGCACATTTAGCTTGTTAATATTTCGTCTTTACAGCAGGTATGACTTTATGAAATTCTGAAGAAGAGTCAGATATTTTCATTGTTTACATTAAATTCCAACTTTATATATACAAATTAATTCATTGGTTTTCTAACGCGTGTATTAGGTCGATTAGTTTGTGCTTTGTCAATCTTATCGACTTTACTCAAAAGTATGTCTAATTTATTCACAGTTTTATAACTCAAATCGTTACTAAAATGGTTTATTTGAGATTTAAAATCATAAATTTGTTTTTTAAAATTACATTTGCATAGCTAAAGGAGATGTTTTATTGATCAATTCAACACATATACTGCATAATTTCATCCACTGTATATCAAATTGTTTTGTAATTGTAGTGCTTACCATTTTATTAATTACATTTTTTAAAATGTTCTAAGTGTTTGTTTGTTCTATTTTCTATATTTTGTAATGTAAGCATCAATTTTGCCAATATTTCCAAAATATCACTAATATCAGTAGACACTTTTGTAATAGTTTCAATTATGTTTATTAATATCTCTAGCATTTTGGTCAATTGCGATTTAAATACATTTAGTGTAACATTGTTTAAGTCTTCCACATAACATTTATTTACAGCATTGGTATTTTTCACAGCTATACCCACATTATGTAATAAATGCCCATGCAAAACACTATTTTCAATGCGATTTCTCATTAAACAGGTATTTTAATGATTGCATTTTATACCACTATGACCGAAATTTGAAATACTCATTATTTTTCATCAGGAAGTAAAAAGCTGCCAAATACAGACCTATATCTGCCTTTATATAAGGGAAGCGTTGGTTTCATTACCAGAAAACCATACTTGTTTTTCCAACAATAAAAGCCCATATCTTTAAACTTTGCAGATTTCATATGGTCCAAAATGTGATAACTGTAAATATGTTGTGGATCTATAGCGACAATTTTAAACATAATTAACATATTTTAATTATCACAGAAATTATGTTTTGGTATAAGTGCGTAACTTTGCAATAATAAAAATAAATCGACATTTGAATGTCTACCAATACTAACGTATTGCTGTATTTCCCCCTGTGGTTCGCACCAATCATCATCAAATATAAATATGGAATTGGGTAATGTTTCATTTGGAGGCACAACTTCTTTATTTGTAAAAGGGAATCATTGCATTCCTTCAGTTAATGACAAAATAGTCACTAATCGGTGATATTTTTCATGTTGAATTGTTTTAGAAAAAACATATATGATGTTCCAACATCGACATAATAATACACATTTTTCCGCATGATGAAGGGCCACTTAATATACAACATATATTTGGTGGTAAAAGAATACCATGTTTCTGTTTCATTTACATATTCTTTCGTATTTACAATTACCAGTAGATGAACATTTTGTTTTGTAACCTTCATTTCTGCAGTACTAGGTAACATACTAATGTTAAAAACTATAACTGTGGTTCTATATATAGGTTTGTGCTCAGATAGAAACAATCTCCCATACTTAACATAAAAATTTGATCGTGGAGTATTGAATACATTTATTAACAAATTACCATTTGAATTGCATTTACCAAAATACAGTTATTGCATACCCGGAACTAAGCTTGCAAAACATCTGGCACAGAATGATCAAGTAATAAATGCTTTAGATAACGCTTGTAAAGAACATGATATAGTATTTGCTCGAACAAACTATTTCAATGAAAGACATATAGGGCATACAATTGTAGAAAATAAAGCAGCAAATGTAAGGAAGAATCCGTCTTCATCAACAGGTGAAAAGCTCGGTGCTGATGTTGTTGACAAAGTTATGCATGCAAAAGTAAAAAGGGTATTAGCATAAAATGCAAAATGAAATAAAAACCAAGAAATGAGGTATATTACAATTCATATTTCCTACTTTATCAGCTCTTGGAGCTTTAATGGGAGGTGCTTAAGCTTTTGCTTAATAACATAATCAAGTGGTAAAGGAATGTATTTTAAACCATATAAAGTCGGTCAAGAACAAAAAAAACTCCAAACATGGAAAGAAACGCAGAAACTCCTAGATAGTCTTCCAACACCTGCATTAACAAATAAATGCATTAATGTGTTTGTAAAGAAACTGGATCTTCCCTATTTCCGAGGTGTGTATATGAGAGACGAATTGCCAACTAAACCAAACCTTAATGAATGTATGATTGTTAATTTAGATTCAGAACAAAACCAAGTAAAACATCAGGTTTCATTAACTATAAATGTAAATCATAAACCAATCATTGTAATATGACAGTTTTGGCAATTTATGTCCTCCAATTGAAATACGCAATTATTCGAAAACACTATTTTAAGATAGAATTACAAAACAAAACAATAACCAAATACAATCATTTGTGGTCATTTGTTTGGTTTTTTGATTATAACTAGGACATATAAGTCAATGTAATAGTAAAACCGTTTAGTAATATGTCAATTATGTTGATATTAAGTGGCAATTCGTCGTAATTACAGTCAGTATATTTTCCAGCTTTGGAGATATGTACCATAAAAATAGCAGAATAATTGGGTAGTTACAATGAATATATAACCAAAAATATTTTTTCTGCTTTCTAATACCCTAAAATACCTTTATTGTAGTACTGGATACAAACAAGGAAGAAATATGACCAATTTGGTATACAAGGCAATGTATTGACTCTGTTGTAATTAAATGAATATTGTACTCGTATATATTCAAGGAATCAAGTAACATATTAATCCAATTACTTATGAATACATCGTATATAAATAAAGAATGATAACGTAAATTATACTATGAAATATTATATAAGCTAATGTCGTGTAGTTAAAAATGACAATCGTAGAAAAACGTTTGATCATCACTGAAAAATAATACATAAATTTACACATGCAAAGCTTTGGCAGTTTTACATTTTCGGACGTGTAATTTTGGAAAAAAGCTACAGTGAGTGTAATTCTTCACAAATGTTTTTAATACTACCAAAAGGCCTAGAAAGTTTATGTATGGTTACACGTTTAAAAGTGTGTGTAAAAATACATCAACACAAAGTACTTAACCTCTACCTTTTGTACGTTGTTATTGTACATTCATCGTAGTAAAACACTGTTATCATTGTAATAATACATGTTTCATGGTTGCCTTTTACAATGACTAAATATGTGTGAAATCATATTAACAACTTCAGTGAAAAAAAAACGTTATTATAAACAAACAAAGAATGAATGTACGTGCATAAACTCAAACACCATATGCTTGAGTAGACAGTCCAAAAAGTTTTTTTTTTAATGACCATGTGAAGTGATTGGTTTGAACAGCTCAGTCGTCCTACTGTTAAAAGAACTTACTCTTTATCACTTGTTTGTTTAAGCGAAAATAAGCATGGGGGAGAATAAAACGTGTTTTGCAAACGACGAACAGTATTCGAAGACATCACCTGATGACGTCAAAGACAACAAAGTCTTGAATCTATCACTTATCTTATACACCATTATACCGTCCACAAAATATTATTGGTGGTAACTATCCCATAGGATTCACGTGTTGCCGGTAGTCTAGTTGTTACCGACGCGTGGCTACTGCTCCGAGGATCCCGGGTTCGAATCATGTCAAAGTCAGAACATTTCCAAGTGATGAATTGCACTAGAGTTGATGGTCCAAGGCCGCAATATACATGCGATATTTGAATGACTAGTGCGATGGGTGTGAATGAATAAATGGGGATTTCTGGATATTCACCATTTAGTTTTTCGTCCATAGGTTACTTGTCTTATTTAAGTATATTTTTTTCGTGTTCAGTCCCGTTTTTCCATGACAGACATATGCATCGCAATGGCGAATGTCAAAAAATTTCCATTTATCCGCAAGATACAATTCATAAGTATAAAGGGTGTGTATATAGCGTAATTTGTGTGTACAACTTTTAGAAAACTACTAATTGGCACCTGCCATACTGTAAATACACCAAATATTAAAAATGGGGTTTTCTTCTGGTAGTACGTGTTATTTGACACAACAGCTTGTATTAATACAAGCACGGGGGGGTTGATTATTTTACTTGTTTTAATGGCATCTCTACTATGACACAAAAGTAAAAAACATAAATTAAAAAACCAAGAAATACGACTGCCTCAAAAGCAAACTGAAAAGTTGGAAACAAGTACCTATACATTTCGGATAGAAAATTATTTTCCGTCGGATTGAAATGATCACGATTGTCAGCCTTCAGGGAGTGACAGAGGAAGGAAAATACGACTGCGTCAAAAGCAAACTGAAAAGTTGGAAACAAGTACCTATACATTTCGGATAGAAAATAATTTTCCGTCGGCTTGAAATGATCACGATTGTCAGCCTTCAGGGAGTGACAGAGGTAGGAAAATACGACTGCTTCAAAAGCAAACTGAAAAGTTGGAAACAAGTACCTATACATTTCGGATAGAAAATTATTTTCCGTCGGCTTGAAATGATCACGATTGTCAGCCTTCAGGGAGTGACAGAGGAAGGAAAATACGACTGCGTCAAAAGCAAACTGAAAAGTTGGAAACAAGTACCTATACATTTCGGATAGAAAATCATTTTCCGTCGGCTTGAAATGATCACGATTGTCAGCCTTCAGGGAGTGACAGAGGAAGGAAAATGACCTCGGCTCTAAAATTCAAACTATCAATGATAACACTCAGTCGGAGGCTTCCGTCGTTTCTTCTCAACCTGTGAATAAATGTAACCCATTCAGACCCATTCAGACCCATACATATTGCACATGTAAGTTATTTTTGGATGCTACTGTACATTACGAGGCTCAGTGGCCAATGAGAACTAATTCGTACACTATATTATTGGTATAGGTTATGATTGGTTAGTCTAACACAAAGCCTGCAGCTCATTAGTTGTGATAACGAAACAAGTCTGTCGTCGAATTCAAGTACAGCCGGATCATAAAATTTCTTGTTTCCAACACCTTAAACCGTATATTAATGTGGGTCTGAAAGGGTTAAGTTATCCCGAAACCAGGATGTTACCGTACCTCTTTACTTCAAGAGGATTTTTTCCGTCCTAGGCGAATTCTTGTGCATTTGCACAGGGTGCGTGCTTGCCTGGAGTATGAACCACTTAGAACGTGGCAGTCTCATTTTAATTGATTGCTGTGCCCCTTTATGAGATACTCGCGGTTAAGGCGAATTCGCAACCATCTTGGATTCATCGTTTTTTTCGCCAAAGCTTCTATTTCAGAAGGCGTATTGAAATTTCCCGCACGGCATATCCTAAATAACAGCTTCCCAAACTTTATCGAACTGCCACAGCTTCGCTACGTTCATTAACTTTTAGCTGGTAACTGTCGAGATGAAATACGAGATTGTTTCTTGCCAACAATTACAAAGGCAGCGATATCAACAGTAATCAATGAATCCTGACCTCAGACAATGCACTATTCAATGCTCTGTGCTCTGTCTAAGTTGGCGGGTGGGAATCTACCTTAATTACTGAGCATTTGTGAAATCCTTGATTGTGAACTAAATGTCGTTCCAAATTGTATCCTTCTGCCTCAGTGAAATTACCATTGTTGAGGGCCCGATCACTTCATTCAACCGCTGATCGAGTGAATCTCTGAAATTTTTAGGAATATTAGAATGATACTAATGTGCAAATTCTTATTTTTGTGTATCTGAAACAAATGTAAATATAACAAAATAATTTATTATCCACAATTTAACGCGACTACAACTTATTTCCCTACATACTGTCTACTTGACTGAGGATACGCGAGTCACTATACCGAGTGAGTCACCCGGGCCTATTTTCCCGTATCTATGCAACCCGAATCAATACTACCCATCTAACAAAAAGTTCGTAGCAGAACACCACGTGCGCGTCGATTCGTTTTCGTCTGTACAGTAAGTGGTGAACGGATAGTGTTATCTCAGCAATACGCTGAGAAGCTAGCCACCTTTAAAAGAATGCACGTCCGTTTATTGTGTTCGAAAATATTAGTGCGATGTTTAGAGAATACGTTGGTACGTGTCGATTGCGTCCTTAGTAACACACGTCTGCCTCGCTGCGAGCCGGTGTGTTTCTTCATGTGACATACAAATACAGTCGCGCACAGTACTGACGAAAAGTTGTCTACGCGCACGTGCTGTCTCGTAGCGATTATATATTTCCGAGCCGCTGATTGGTGCAGGCAACCACGGGCGTCAAATGTTCAGGTAACAGACGAGGCGCCGCAGCGACTACGTAGACGGCATGGGACTCGGGTACACAAGAGACAAATGTTTTAAAGCCGAGAAGATGTTCTGTAGATGGGTAGTATATTTCTGCGGGTTGCATAAATACGGGAAAATAGGCGCGGGCGACTCACTTGGTCTACGTTAAAAAATATATTATGCAAACATGGGCAGGATTTTTTCCCTTCGAAATGTTGATTCCAGAGGTGTTCAGCGAACAAGCTACGACATCAATGTTCACGCTAAAAATAAATCGTGCTCCAGACTAGTGTGAAATACTGTACTTTCATCACACCACGCCACATATGCAAAAGTTGATTTCAAGTCCATCATTGTGGCCAAAAACAATTCTGACTATAGGTCGCCACTTAAACTGCTGTACTTACTAGCAATTCGACGGAAAATCTGCTGGGCAGTCTATAGTCTTGCACATAGGGGCGATGGTGTGCATGATGTACGTACCTGGGTTACTTAAGCTCATAGTAGAGGGAGACCGGGGCGAGTTGGCGATGATAAGAGTTGACCATTTTTAAATAAAGAAATTTTTGAGATAAATTATTGTTTTTTATGTGTATTATTAGAATTCCCTTTAATTGTATTGTACATAGGTGGGTAAATTTTTATTTTAATATAATCATATTTATTTTGCCATTTTAAAAAAGAAAGGCAAAAGTATCATCTTGCCCTTATACCGGGGCAAGAGGACTTTGACCACGAGGTAAGATGACATTTCTGAAAAAAATTTAATACATTTTTATTCTTAGAAAGTATAAGACAGTATACAAATTAATTAAACATTGTTATGAATTTTGTCTTGGATAGTATATAATGAAAGTGTTATTGAGTTGAACATTTGAGTTCATAGTCCCTAACTCAAAATTAGTGTTTTGCGTTAGCAAAAATCACACAGAAATTGTCCTCCTCCAAAGTCTGAGCAGTCTTCGTGCCACCACATGTGGCATTTGCAACACTCTATCCAGTCTTATGATGGAGGATCAACATAGATCTCATCACACGCAGGACACTGCACTAAATGCCTACTTTGTTTTTTAGTTTGAGCTGACATCATGTGTGTCGGTCGTTCGAGCTTCTTAGTTTTATCTACAGGAATTAAACCTCAGTTTCTTAGTAACAATTCCTTTTTTTTTTTTTTTTTTTTTTTTTTTTTTTTTTTTTTTTTTTTTTTTTTTTTTGCGTCCCGAGCCTCTTGTCTTTTTTTGCTTTAAACGTTCTAGTTCCACCTTCCGTGCTTCTTTCTGAACCAACATCTCTTTCATAGGTTTTGCTTGTTATGACACTTGCACATTGTGAATGACTATTCCGTTTTTTCACACATGGTCTTTACTTAGACAATGGTTTGAAATCGAAAATACTTCGGCACGGTCTTGACTTAACACAAACAGCATTTCCTGAAGGTCCTGGTTCTTCATTTTGCTCTGCCATATGTTCATCAGGAGATTCATTAGGAGTTTCTGTGTGCTGGCCTCTAGGTACTGCAGTCTGAACAGTAGCATTTTCACTTTCGGCATTGTCCGTAACAAAATACGGAAAGTCTCCATATTCCCTCTGGCTTCAAGTTACGGGGACGAACAATGCCGATTCTACACGAAGCTTTCTTCCCCACTGTAACAAGAAAATTATCGTTTCTGCGGCACTTAAGGTTATCCACGCGACTATGGCCTACTCTTTCAAACAATAAAAATAGCATCAGGAGTCTGTAACATTTGGCAACACTAAAAATACACAAAATCTAATAGAAATTGAATTTTTTATTTTGTCTTTTGAATAAAAATATAGAAGTTATACCACAATCTTTAATTGAGACTTGTGGATAAATTATTAGATTCGTCGGCTGGTAATTTTTTTGACTCTGGTTCAAACGTCGCTTAGTTACAAAATATTTTAAAAAAAATTTATATCATTAACGAAACACATAACGAAAATTAAAGACATTTTCACTATCTCTTTTTATTTCAAACGGAAAGTACAGGAAACTAACTTGGAAAGTAACGGAGAGGTTCCGTCAAATTTACGGAAAGTCCGTTTCTGAAAATCAATGTGTCCGTAATTTTACGGAGAATTTACGGACACTTCTAGATGAGGTTTTACCAGCTCTTTTCCGTACAATGAAGGGAGTTCTTTTAAACAGTGAATGTTTTTCCCACAATTCTTTGAAAATTAAGGAAAACCTATCAACACTTGACTTGTTAAAGCCAATTGCTCTAGCAATGGATGTAGCTTCTGGTTTCCGTAAAATCAATTTAATTTTTCCATGAAATTAGCCAGCCAATCCACACATGCCATCCTGGTCTCCTTGTTGAACGGACGCGAAATCTCACATTGTTCTGCGAAATCAAACACTATGTCTTCTGCACTGCAGCTTCATCATTAAAAAAAAAAAAAAAAAACATACAAAGTCACACCCACACATACAAGCACACACACCATCACACAGAAACACACAGATATGTAGGCCTATAAAATAAGAACATACAATTCTTACATCATCATTTGTATTCAAAAGGCGTTGCTTCAGGAATATAAGTATTTGCTGCTTCCAAGCAACTCATTCTCCCCTCTTTGACCTCTAACAAAGCAGCAGCCATATCATTTCTATCCCATTCCCCTTTAGAGGACTTTTTTTTTTTATAATTACGCACCATGTTTGAAACATAATTTTACAGAAATAATTAAATAGTGCAAAAGGCAGGGTTAAATTTTTTTTCTGCAGTGTAAGAAATACTGTGTTAGGGAAAACGTGGAGAGAGAGATATAGAGTACGTATGCCCCACGTATGCGTATTAGCCCATGTAAGAAAACGGGTGAACCTTGCTATGGTTTTCTAGTCAATTGTAACGTATACAGCCAGAACTGCACAATTAAAGTGCAACCACCTGGGAGAAATCCATAGCAATAAAATTAACATCAAACATTAGCCAACTGGCAGTTATTTTGTATACCGCAAACCATCGTCGAAGTTGCTGGTATTCCACACCAACAGAATTTCAATTACCTGGATAGCCCTGCTCACAATCAGGTTCTGTGCAGCTCCCTGTACAGTTATACAACACTACACAACACACCGAAGACATAGGAACCAAATATATATTTATTTAAAGCAATGAAAGGCTTCCAATTTTTAAGCAATAATTTAATGTAGAAAAATATCATAGAAGTAAATTGCCTGAAAGTTTCATTCCTTGGTAGTGTCAAGCTGGACTAACTGTACTAGGTCTGTTAAGATATATCTCATTATACCGGCTATAGATGTCAATTAAGTGAATAGAGTATTTGAAAGTAAAAAAAAAAAATATCTAGACATCTTGAAGTTGCACACACTTAAAGTTTTGCAGAGTAGATTTAATTAAGTTCAAAATAAAAGTCGCTAATGTTCTCACACTTGGCCGTTACAATAAATTACGTGCATGTTTAATTACGTATTTAAAATGCTCCTGGCTAGCATAGTTTATGTTGGTAGAGTTATCAGTTACTTATTTAAATCTCACGCACTTTGTAACCACTGAAAAGTGTCGGGAAATGATTCTGCTTACTTTAAAAGTTTATTAAACACTCTCACGTAACGATTACTGTTCATTAAGGTGGGAACATACCTTATATAATTGTAGAGTTTCTCACACTTATTTGATATGTAGACCTGTTCTGACGGTAGTACTTTGTACCGTTGGCTTATCACTCAAATTGTAATATACTTTTTTGGTCTAATTAACGTTAAAACATTTAATTTATATTTTTAATGCAGAACTAAGGCCTCACTGGCCTGCTGCCGTTGTGACCCACTTAATTCAAGATGGAGTGTGGAACATTCCGTCACCATCCATTATCGGCAGCGGTTAAATATTCAAATGAATACAGAGTACATAGGGCTTAACCCAGGGTGCTTTCCAATACCGTGACGATTAAAAAAAAGTGTGCCTAAATGTTGCCAACTTGCACACAATTAACAAGTTACTTGAAAAGTGATAAAACAAATTAAAATTACAACAATTCAGGTATGGAAAATTAACATTTAAGCAGTTGCGTGTATATCAATATTACGTAGACTTAAGAAAATAAAATTATGATATAACAATATTACATGTGAAACATATGACATTCATAATATTTGTTTACAAAATAACCGTGCGTGTACTAGTATTATAAATTTGCATGCTAACTTAAAAGGTGTTGAAATGCAAATCGCACGTGTTAAATAATCAAACGTTACAGTAGGTCTATACTACTCACAACATGTTGTGAAACAGTTTGTAGATCTTGTATCTCAAGATAATCACACAAAATAAATAAAAATGCATATAAACACCAAAAAGAATACAGCACAAAATACTTGGGGCAAGATGACTATGTCGCCAACTTGCCCCAGTCATCTTGCCCTTATCAGCAATGTAAAAAAAACTTTGATTTTTGTGGCAAGATTAAAACTAATACTATTTCAATCAATAGTGGCTATGAAAAGCATATTGTCTAAGGTTGTCATGTATATAACATAATAACCTAATATCTTACCTGTTCGTCCACGAGATCTTATGCTGATTGTCTTGAATATTACATTACGTCAGACAAAATACACGAACATAATCTATCATACAACGAAATGGCGGCAGCGGCCCCTGCTGTGAAGGTTTTTAGTGCCCAGCCATGTGGAGCGCTAGTAGTATTCGTAAGGTGGTGCTACCTAGTGCTGTGAACTTAAACTAAGTCATTCGTTATCTTGCCCCGCTCGTCAACTTTCCCCGGTCTCCCCTACTGTTGTAAATTTACGGATTCTTCCGGCGGAAACTACAATACCGTAAATGTAAAAAATGATTGTGAAACAACTATGGTAACTTCTGTGAATTTGCTAAACTTATTATATAGTTTACATATTATCCCCTCATCCCACCTTCCCCTTCGGGGGCTTTCTCTTCCGCTTATTTTATTTATTTGATGCGTTGAATTAAAAATATCTCATTTTTTGTTATTAAAGTGATTATACTGAACGTAAGAAAATAACGTTAAAGTTAAAACAAAAATGTTTTGTCCCCGACGAACTATTGAACACGAGTAACTTATCTCCAGAGATACGGCATTCTCGTAATTCTCCATAATTTTCATCGGAAAATTTTATTGCACTCTGCAAAATGGAGGAAAAAAAGTTTATCCTTTTGAAGTGATGCTATCTGTAACAGGTAGTTCGTGTCAATTTTTATTTTTGTTTTAAGTGATGTCTTAATTGTGGAGCACCTTCGTTTTCAGAGTTGACGTTATTTTCTGATTTTGGCTGCAACGAACACTTCGTGTCGACTTGCGCAAATATTTAGGCTGACGGAGGAGGTTCCCTACTCTCTGTTTACGGATATTAGTTCTCTTCCGCTGTTACCGACATTTCCGTTTATTAACGAACATTTTCAACACGGAGATTGGAAACATCTCGAGTTTGATGCATCGCTCTCCAATCCTCACTCGTTAATTTACAATCCTCTTCAGCTCCATTGCATAAAATAAAAGTTTTTCAACGTTATTAAAGGCTGTACATGGTAAAATGGTCACTTTTGAAAGCCCTGCTTAAGCTCTATTTGCATGTACCTTGTGTATTCTTCCTCCTTATGTAAAATTAATATTTTGCTAGGGACTCATCACTTTATTCATGCGTCGGTCAAGACAACTGCGAAACTATCAAAAACGTAAATATTTTACAAATCTGGTCAGTTTTACACTTCCGAGTATTAAATAAAAACAGACAGAAAAATAAATAATTTACGTTATCACAAATGGTTACCCAAAACTTTATACTCGGCGTTAAGATAAGGAACTACTTTTTATCCATCGTTACCAACTTAATTGGGTGCATGTCTCTCAGTACGTCCATTAAAATACACGCAAGCAGGGGCAGTGGCTTTTATCTAAGGTTGATTTCAAAAGTGCTCACTTTATTGTGAACAGCCTTTATCTGAATTAACTAGAAATCCCTCCTAGGGATATCGAACTGAGGTAAGTGTTTCTCGTTTAGCAGTTATAAGGACATACGTGGTATTCGTTCGCTGCAGTCACGAGCGTCTTTGATCAGTCTGTCGTGTTCAATTGCTGATACTAACCTGGCTAGTCATTACCAGCACTTGTTATATCCAAATTAATTCCCGTCGCATTTGAAGGGAATTGTTTCAACGCCTTTCGGCCTCACTGCCAGTGAGTTCAAGACAACGGTGTCCGGTAAGCCTCATTTAAAAGTAATCAGCTTTAAAGTAGGCTGATATGGAGTTGTTTACGAATTACGTGTGTATGTATTGGATATATTATAGACCTATTTACGTATATTTAAATGTTAAAGAAGTATATATTACATACGTATGCATTATATATTTAATAAAATGTATACATTTATTTTTACATTTATTTATGTAGTTATATATATCCATATTATATATATGCTTTATATGTTATCTATGTATTTATACGAATACTGCATATATTATATAAGTATTTATGTACACGTATTATATATTTGATTATAATCACGTATATAGTAAGATCTACCCATATATAAAATAGTGTAAATAATATTCAAATATGAGTAATTCGCGTTTAATTAAGCAATTTTCAGAGAAAACAATGAAAATAAAATCCTACCCGTAATTGCATGTGGTATTTTAATGGACACACTAATCTGTATGCTCTCACCCAAGGTGGTGGTAACGAGGGTTAAATAGTCCTATATATTTAATTAGTATTGAAATTGAAATTTATGGACGGGCATTACCTCGTATTAGTAACATATGTAATTCTTTACTATTTCACGGTCAAGTTGATCGACGGTTGAATAAACTCAACGAATATGAGGAAATTTAACTTTCTAATCAAGTGAAAGTATAGAGAATGGACAGAAAATAGACCTGAGCAGGAGGAACAACGAGCAAAAACGTGGCTGCGAATCTGCTTGAATACGAAGAACAGTTTAAGAGGTTCGTAACACGAGAGACCGAAATGGAGTAGCGAGGCCAGCCACATCAATACAGAGGCCACGACGTGGGCGAATTCTCAGGGCAGAGGTGTGTACATTTACACCTTGTGCTGTGCTCTAGCTGTTCCAAAGTGGCGGCTGGTGTTACTCAGACTTCCCACGCACTTGTAAAGTGTTTGCCCATGTGGCCATCGGTCAACCACGTGCCTCTTGAGCAGCCAGGTGTCGTCAGAATTACATCAAAACACATTGCTAGCTATTACATTGGGAAAAAAAAATTATTACTTACCTATTTGTGATCAACTGTATTCTTTACGTTCTACATTAAATAATCATGAGCATTTTGTTTCTGATTCTCATGTATTTTAGAGCTTCCTTACAAAACACTGGTTACTTGGTTTTTTTTTTCCTACGAAACAGAACCCCAAATAACATTATTTGACTTCTCCAAACATATTTAGATGAGCTTGCGTGCGCAAACAGTATTGTAATATTGTATACCACTACAGAGCTCAGTTAAAATACTGAAATTAATACGTTTGATCTATCAAAACTACATAACACCATCGAAACTATTTTCTGTCGTAATTATACTGTGAACCTGCTTACCAGCCAATGGCTTCGGCATTTCTTCTTTTGAAATGGCTATATGTGCTGCCATCTTGGAATGGGTTTTATAAAAATACTAATTATTCAGTGATGCATTTACGGTTTTGTGGTGTACAAACCTTGGGGTAATTTTTCAGACAGCTCATTTGAATTTTTTGTCTCTGAGTTTAAAAAACAAGAGAGAGCATTTGAGCACGACGCAAAGTGCCCTGCCTATGCTTCTTATTTTAATTATTTATTTATTTATTTTTATCTTTTTTCTTCTACATGATTTCTTCCTCACTGAACATGTAAGTTTTTAACAAGAACACTAGCAATATATTTTAATTTTGTGTGGCTTTATTATCTGAAAGGATGAATTTTTACAACTACAGCTTGAAATTTAAGTGCGTATTCAAAGAATGAATTATAAACCAATGGAAAATAACGCCATTTTTGTTCCCTCGTATGTCACCTACACTCCTTGAACATTTCTTACTAGCAATATTTTAGAGTCGCCAGTAACATATTGCAGGTAGTTGCAAATGTCAGAACATCTCATAGCATAGTCTCTATTGGCAGGTGTGCACCATTGCAGTTCATCTCAATCTAATATCAGAGTAGTGTCTGAAACCACAGTTACATACATTTATATACCAGAATTAAATTTCATAATAGTTAAATATTTTGTATATGGATATGGACATTATTTACCGTTTTAAAATGCATATAAATTGAAACGTAAATAAAAGGCTTAAAATGTTGTTTTTCTTAAATTAAAGAAGTATTGATATTTTGTAAAGATATAACGAAATTTACCCTTAACCCTCCAAGCAGACACAACGAAAATTTAACATCAACAGTCAATAGTATTTATGCGTCGATGAAGTGGCACTACACTATGTCGGAAACACACACATTTTATATTACACAATTTTTTTCTTTAAGAGAGATAGAGACGGTAAAAAGCAAATTTCAGTGCCTACAAAAATAAATATAAATAAATTGAATAAAAATTTTCTAAATGTGTAGGGGTACCATGGAATACAGGGTGTTGGCGCCAAAGGGAGACAAATGCCCTACCTGAGGGACAAGCCGGTTAGTGCCTGGCCAGCCAAAATAATGGATGAGATAGGTATGGAGCAGTAATGGGATGACGTCATAAGAACACTGTAAAAAAATTGAAGTAACATTAACTTACTTTACATTTAAGAGGCAATTTTACCTCTCATGTAGTTTTTATTCTCCATTCAGATATGGAACTACTTTCCATTCATCGCAAACAAAACTTTACTGGGTGAATGTCACTCAGTGCGCCCATAAATAAATAAATATATATATATATATATATATATATATATATATATATATATATATATATATATATATATGCAAGCAGGAGGAGTGACTTTTTTCTACGGTTCATTTCAAAAATGCTCACTTTATCGTGAACAGCCTTTATACTTAATAACACCACTTTATCGCACAACTGGGTATACAGAATGTCCCCAAATACTTGGGAAGTAATTGGGGAGTAGATAGTACACACCAAAACAACTCAAAATATTACTATGAACATACTGTATGGTCTAAAGTTGATAGTTTCCGAGTCACAGACCTGCCAACTTTGTACCACACATATTGGAAATAGTCAATTTTTTTACGAGCTGTGCTCGTTGTCTCACGTCGAATGCCATGCGCTTAGAATCGTAGACTAAAGATGAGGTAGACCAATTTCGCTGGCTGCTCTCAACCAATCTCCGTGTTCCAACATTGAACTGTTTTTCTGCCAACACATATAGCGAAAACGACATTGTATGGATTTTTGGTTAGAAAACTGATTCGTAAACAAATGCTTTGAGATGTATGTATACATCCTGTAACCAATTTGTAGAGCCACGAGTATTTCGCGAATTCATTCGGAGGCGACGTAGACTCCGAACCCTTGTTATTTTCTCCCACGGTTCTGACACGCCCCGTTTAACTGTGAGCCAGTAATAAGCTGGGGCAGTAGTGTGAGTGAGTGTTTAACAGTCCTGCACAGAGGCCTTAGTTGATCATAGCAAACAATAAGCAAACGAAAATGTCTTGAGTGTATAGATGACTGTCCAGCTTAGCTTGCTGCCAACTCAGTCCGCGAAATACTTGGGGCTCTACCAATTTGTAACGCAGTGTGATTAAATTAAAATTGGTAAAAGTATTTTATTCATATCGTAGTGCTTGCATTTAAAAACTGAGATACAAACAAACACTTTCATCTCTGCTGCCCATGTGACTTCGACAGTTGTGTATAATTGGGGTAGATCTAGGTTGGGTACATGAGCAGAAGTCGAATAAGCGGTCTACCTTCCAGAACCCCGAATATCAATCCACCTGTGGGGGCATCGCAATACCATTGCTTATGCAAACTCCAGTTCCGGCGGACATAGCAGTGCTTCGTCAGCGAGTTAATCAAGTTGCCAGCAGATACGTGCAATTCCTGGAGTATATGTACGTGTCAGACAATCAATGACGCGGCGCGTCGAGGCGTGCATTCAGGCACAATGTGCACTTTTTGAGCAACTCTCGTAGAATGACGCATCACTGCTGGTGTATAAGCTGTTCACGGTAAAATAAGCACTTTCGAAAGCCCCACTTAAGATCTACTGGTATGCACGTCGTGCGTTCTTCCGCCTTATGCAAAATTATCAATGCCATGGGCCTCATCACTTTATTCATGCGTCGGTCAAGTGAAACTGTGAAATTATTTTAAAAGCAAATATTCCACAAATGTGCTCATTTTTACAATTTGATGCATAAAAGACAGAAGGCGAAAGACATAATTTAAGTTATCACAAATGGTTACGTAACATTATTTATTCGACGTTAACATATGGAACTACTTTCCATCCATCGTTACCAACTGTACCGGGCGCATGTTACTCAGTGCACCCGTGAAAATATATGCAGGCAGGGGCACTGACTTTTTTATAAGGTTCATTTCAAAAGTGCTCACTTTATCGTGAACAGCTTTTACACGAACGTGGCTACGGCTACTCGAACTGGAATATATCAATAAGACTATAACGAATACATCCAGTACAACACTGGAAGGTCTGTAACTTGGAAACTCTCGACTTTAGGACATATGTCCATAAGGACATTTAGTGTTGTTTTGGGATGTAATACCCACTACCTGATTACTTACTACAAATTTGGGAATATGATATATAAAGAAATCTCTTTAGTGAACTTGCAGATTTTTTTATCGAGGAAATGTTTAATGATATTTAATTTGACGGGAAAAATCTTTTCCGTTTAAAATCTAAGACATTTCGATAGCATTATACTGGCACATTCATTTGAAAGTAAGAAAATATTTAATTTGAAGCCTTTACAAGAACTATTTCTTACAAGGAATTACTAATAATTATAATTATAATAATTATAAAAAATATATTAATGTATAGAAAAGTATAAGTAAAAGTTTAATTTAACCAAAAGTAAGGTACTTCTACGTTGGCAGAAGTATAAAACGTCTGTGATAAATGTCATATTTAGGAAATAACCTAAACACGTCATACATGGGATGATTTTTCAAAGGTCAGATTTAAAAAGTGTGAGGAATCTGCGAATAGACTACATAGACCACCAAGACTGAAAGCGTTGAAACCTTGGCTTACATTAAATAAGCGCTACATACTTATATAAACGCGCACACAAACATACAAGTACAATCAGAGAGATAGGGGGAAATAATGTCAAGGTTAAAATAAACATGGGCAAGTTTGAAACTTGCCTCCTTGCCCTTTTGGTAAATAAGACGTTGGCATTTGGGATTCTTTTGCTTTCCGGTGGGGTGGGGGGGGGGGGGGGGAAGTATTTTTATTTCATGAAAATCGATTTGATAACCATAATAATTTGAACTACTTTATGTAATTCTATTGAGTAAATGTACTCCTTTCTGCAGAATATTTTATGCACACACATATATTTGTATTGGTTTTTGTGTGAACAAAAATAAACACAGAACGTCTCTCTCGCTTCCAAAATGTATTTTAAAAAAAACTGCTCATCGGGTAATTTAGGTATTCGTGACACTCCTGTTTCTTTCCTTATTCAATCTGCATTTAGGGTTGTCCACGCTCACAGAACGAGCGCGCTGGAGGAAGACATCAAAGCAACATCGGATAGAAATGACGGTCCTGACGAGCTCCATTGTGGACTGAAGCAGAGAAGTAACTTTGGATCGGTTTGACATAGAAACCAGACTGCCGTGCCGAAATAAATACAACTCCGTTCGGCGAAACGAGAATAGAGCCTCGGCTGGAATTTTCGTTCGAAGGAAAGCAGATCCAATCGCAATGATCCACCGCGTGCTTCACTCGAGGCTTGCTGCGCTGCTATAGAAAGAAGTAACAGAAGCGAGTCATAAAATATGGAGCGGTCGTCAAAATATATGGATAGTTATAAGACGAGGTAAACAGAGACCTTGTTATATCACGGTTTCTTCAAGTCGTATGCAGCACCAAGGCTTGTTATACCACGCAAAAGCAGATAAAAATCAGTTTCGTTCCCAGTTCATCTCGCCAGATACACGTCTTATTTTTGAATAAGAAATATCGTGGTTTTCATGTTGTGCTACTACATCTAAGTTATTAGACTATAACTGCAACTTCTTCTACAACAGAACAACAAGCTGAGTTTCTCGTAGAGTTGGATATGTCCACTGTATTCCTCCAGAATTAAAAGAAACGATTTTTTTCGTTTTTAAATGTGTATATATATAAGTAATTATATATATGTATATATACATATATGTACACTCGCGAACAACCAAATCGACTTACCCATAATGCGCGCATACAGACATGTTTCCCACAAAAAGGACATAACAGATTCATTAAAAACATATGTCGTTTTAAAACATGACGCTATAGCTTTACGTTGACACCATACACATAAAACTCACTTCAGTACTTTTCATAATAATGCCATTTACGTCAAAAGTGTAGGACAATTGGGAATTAGGTAAAGGAAGTATGGTCACGTATTGTTCAAATGAAACAAACAATTGCACAATTACAAAGACGAATTATTGAATCAATAGAGGCGAGAGCTTGTAATCGATTTTTCATCGATCTAATCAACGTTCTTACTTGGTCTTGAGGAATTACG
This sequence comes from Dryococelus australis, assembly GCA_029891345.1. Lineage (NCBI taxonomy): Eukaryota > Metazoa > Arthropoda > Insecta > Phasmatodea > Phasmatidae > Dryococelus > Dryococelus australis. Next base: position 124,918,253 of record CM056999.1, on the reverse strand, counting down.
TCCCACTCCTCTAACAACGCCGTTATGAGCTCGTCAATAGTTGAAAGAACTGGATTTCTGGGCCTGACCCTCTTCGTCCAATACATGTTCGATCGGATTCATGTCTGGACTGACTGCTGGCTAGTCCATCGTCTGTATCGGTATGCACGCTTAGTGGTGAGTCGATTTGGATGCTCGTGAGTGTGTGTGTGTATATTTGTATATTAATGCTCATCTTATATATATATGATTGCTCATCTTATATATCATCGTATATATGACAAGGGCGAGCATTCCTTAATTAAGAATCTTAATAAATTTTGGTTGTGACAGGATATATAATAATATTTTAGGCTGTGGAATTTTTTTTCCCTAGTGCACCAGATGGTTCTCTCTAATTTTAAGTATACCAGTTGCAAATATTTTGTATATTACAGAGATATTTACAGATTTATTTTTATTACTGTTTTGGTCGCAGGACGTTCACGAGTCTAATATTAGTCTCTATAATATTGGATATTATATCACTATCATTTGTGGTGGTGTAGCAGTAGTCTGAAAGTAGGTACGACAATGGGGGAAAACTGCTTTTTTAAATGAATGAAATAAATTATATAAATTTCAAATTTGTATCGTATTTTCGTACAAACATCACAATCAAATAAAGATTAACTTAGGATACAGCTCATAACAGTTTTTCATGTTATTAGGACGTTATGAAAAACATATGTTGTGATTATTTTATGTATCTCGGGCGTTGAAATTTAATTGTTGAAACTATATTTAAGTCAAAATAGCTATAATATAAAACTTTACTGCAGGCGAACAAAGAGTTTGATTTCTAAGAAATTGCTAAGTACAATTCTTGTGACCTTAATGAACACTTTAGCCGAAGCCAAACGTTTGGTAAATTAACTTTTTAAAATTTGTATGTGTAAAATTATAATTTAAAATTCCCACAGTTGAGAAAAATATTTGTAAACGTTATTTTTCAAGTTATTTGGTGTTTTGATCAATATAGTGTAGATATGCTGTCTCGAAATTATAAAGTACTTATAAAATGTAGAAAAATTGGTGTCTAACAGTGTTCACTTGTCTACTTTTGCATGCCGCTCCGAAAATGAAGGCGTTTGCGCAGTACAGATAATCCGTAAACAACCAGTTATTCATCGTTGTCAACAACTGCGCCGTTGAACATGCACACTGGAACAACACATGATCTCTGATGTTCGAACGATTTTGCAATTAAATTGTCTGATGCTTGTTTATTTGAAACGACACAATACGTAACGAAGTAGTGAAATTTGTTTCAGTTCTGCGATGAAAATATTGCTTTGGATTTACTGACCTCTCCTAAATTCAGAAGTATACAAAAAAGTCAAAAATAAATTTCTATCATAACAAACGTAGGAAGGATGTCAAAGAAAGCAATCATAATGCTTCTAACTATTTTGAAGAATGTAGAATGCATGCATAACTATTTTAGGATCGGAAAAATTAAGGTGTGATTTGTACGGACACAGTAATACAAATCAAATCTCTACTAATGGTAATTATTTCTACTAATAATTATGTTGAGTAAAATTTATTTTTCTTAATAAAAATAGATCGTACCAAGTTCATGTATTTAGTAAGAAGTCGAAAAGTGAACTTCAGACACTAGTTAGTTTGTTAGTTTCACTATCTAAGTTAAGTACGTATGAACTAAAATATTAATACATATAATTTTAAGCATATGTATTTAGTTTACAAAGATATCACGGCATTCGCCTATTTTGTTGAAATATTTGAGCATGTATTTTTCGTAGCAGTTTTTATATTTCATAGTGTACCCGCTAATAGCCATAAAAACATAACACGTGATAACTAGATGTTGACTTAGTCATGAAGATTGTTCTTACTGTGTAAACTAAAGGAATAATAAAACACAGAAATGCTCCCCCCCCCCCCCCCCCCAAATTAATGACACACAAATGTTACGGCATTTGCTATTTCAATGAAGAACAATTAAAGTATAGACGAGCAATAAAGTAAAATAATATTGCTATAAAAATTATTCACACTTGAAAGGAATCGTTGAAATTAAAACTAAATATTATTAGTGTTGTGGTACAGATAGTAGAAAATATGATAATATACCTCACTCATGGTTATTTACAATTTTTCTGAGGTTCTGCTTAAGTTTTACATCCTGGGTATTCCTCCGCCTCATGCAAACAAAGCTTAAAAAATTACACCAACGGGGCCAACGCACCACATTCGTTCCCACTCATTCAAGTAAGATTTTGCATAAGAACTATTTCTTACTAGGTATTACCAACACACTTCCACTCCATATTTTATAGATGAAATGTAAATAAGATTTCATTTTCATTAAAATTAAGGCACTTTATGTTTACACAAAACGCTTGTGATGCATGACATATTTGGGAAACAACCGAACACGTCAAATATGGGATATTTTTCCAAAAAGTTTGAAGAAACCTCGAATAGACATTCATTTCATCAATAAGTAACGATATTTCTTGCCGATCTCCAGTGGCACAGTCGGTTGGTACACCGGTGGTCTGCGGTACGGGAGGTCCTGGGTTCGAATTCCAGGTAAGGCATGGGTGTTAATTGCAGTTAGGTTAAAATATAGTTTATAAGCTGTTCCCTGACAAGCCTTCGAGCTTAACAATGGGGGACGTCAATAAGCCCATTCCGATTTCAAAAACAATATTTCACTCACATGTGATGCAGAAGAAGAGAGCCTTTTTTTTTATCTCGTCGGATCGCCTCATGCATGGATACATGCGTCGATACGATCGGGCAGTTAATCAAACAAATGTCGTACGATCGTCTCATGCATGGATACATGCGTCGATACGATCGGGCAGTTAATCAAACAAATGTCGTACGATCGTCTCATGCATGGATACATGCGTCGATACGATCGGGCAGTTAATCAAACAAATGTCGTACGTTTTCGTACTGGTAAAATGGGGTAGAGTGTGAATGCGAGTTGCGTAGTAGCCACACTCCGTGTTCCACCACTGCATCGTTCTTCTGCCAATACTACTGTTACAATTTCTGACAAAGTCAGTGGGCTGAACCAAGTTAGTTTAGGGATGGAGGTTCTAATTAAATAAAAGAGTTAATTATGATTTCTTATTCTATTTACAGTAACTGCAAACCAACTTCTCTCGACCAAAATTCTAACAATAAATTGATATAATTTGCTATTTACAATTAATGAATTCAGTCAATACAATTTACAAATACCTCAAAGAAATTAATGGATTTAAATAATTAAAAATCTGTTCCAATAGACAGTGAATAAAAAAATACCTATTCAATTATTTTATAACTTATAAGTCCATGTTGAAAATTCCAATATTTACAATAAAATCGGTATTACATTTTCATTCAGTCTCACCTCATTTTAGTCCAGGTCCCGCCAGTACGCAATGTTATAGATAGAGACCCGAGTATTTCGCGTATTGAGTTGGCAGCAAGCTAGGCTGGGCAGCACTGTATACACTCGAGACATTATTGTTTGCTTATTGGTTGCTGTGATCAAGTGAGGCCTCTGTACAGGACTGTTCAACACTCACTCGCACTACTGCTTCCTGCTTACTACTGGCTCGCAGTTAAACGGGGCGTGTCTAAATAACTGTCGTCCAATCACAACAGCGGGAGAAAAGAACAAGTGTTTGGAGTCTACCTCACCTCCGAATGAATTCGCCAAATACTCATGGCTCTAGTTATCGGAGCACCTTCAATCACAGTAGCCTCCACTCGTCGAATATCACGCCCTCTCGTCCATTCAGCAAACAAGCACCTGGTCCGTCGTCGCCTCGTAATCTCCCCTAGTCGTCCGGCCTCTTCTCCGATGTCCCTCGCCGCAGTCGACTTTGCTTGAATACCGCACTCAGCCAATCGGCGTTTACAGAAAGTCTAGCGACAGGGTCGTATGCCCTCGCCCAGAGCTTTGTCTAAATGCCGCGTTGCGCCGAGACTCCTGATTCCCGGAATATTCTTGCATACCCTAAAGCCGATTTTACGCGATACCTGCAGCCGTACTTGGTTATCGTACAAGTCGGTATACCAGCCGCTATATGAGCCACCATGAAAAAGTCGTATTACACGACAGCAGTTTGCGTACTAGCCTTTGGCACACACGGTAGGTGCGCAGTGTGTGGTGTGTAGTAAATACGAACCCCATTCGTAAAACTGCTACCAGTCAGTAACTTGCGTAGGCCTATGAAAAACTAGCTAGCACATCTTAATATTTCTTACTGTCCTCCTTTTACGTAAGTTCATTGCTTACTAGTATAGTTTCATTCATTTCATTTAAAATTTCTCGCAGTCACTAGAGTACGAGTGTTATTTTTAATTTTGACGTAAATTACTGACCGGTTGCTAAATATCGTTTTTTTTCTCTACGTACCGGGATATTATCCGCATGTAAAATTTAATGATAAAAAATGCTAGGTCTAACGGAATTTTGAACTCACGTTAATAGCAGACACCGCGACTTTATAACACTACTGCTAGTTCGAAAGCTAAATGTCTAGTTTATATACAGTAGATACGTTAAACAGTTCGAATTCATATTTTCATAGAGTAAGTAATGTTTTAAGTTTTTAGAACGGTTTTAAACAGTAATTAAAAGTTGTCATCGCCAATATTATTCGTCGCTGTGGTATTTTAAATCTATATGAAAGAGTTTCAAACTCACGGATGTATAATCAAGATGAAAGCAAGGCATCCTTTACGTTTTCTTCATCAACTCGTTTCAAGTAGTTGCCACGGGGAGTGCCCTACGCTCTAAAACTGCGATGTGATTGGCCAGGTACGAAATCTGGTATGTGACCTGCGACGAAAAATAGGACGTGTCCAATTACCAAACCTGGTACGAAATCTAGTCGTACAAGGCGGGAAATGCCATGACGGGTGACACACTAGCCGGTATAACGGCAGCTATAGCGGGCCTTGCACAAGCTTATACGGAATCTGCTATAGGCTGTTCACGGCAAAATATGCACTTTGGAAAGCCCTGCTTAAGATCTACTTGTATACACGTTGTATATTATTCCACCTTACGTAAAATTAACATTGTCATGAGCCTCACCACTTTATTCATGCGTCGGTATATTGAAACCGAGAAATTGTTAGAAAAGTAAATATTTTACAAATCTGCTAATATTTACTGTTCGGTCCACAAAAAAAAAAAACGGAAAGTGCAGGAAATAATTTTAATTATCACAAATGATTACCTAACACTTTTTATTCGGCGTTATCATATGGGACTACTTTCCGTCTATCGTTACCAACTTTACTGGGCGCATGTCACTCATTGTGTCCGGTGAAATATATGCAGATAGGAGCGGTGACTTTCAAAAGTGCTCATTTTATCGTGAACAGCCTTTATCGTGTAATATCGGCTTAAGCTCGGCGGCTTTTCCAGCAGAAGGGGTGGAGGAGGGTCTGTGGCGCCAGGGAGGTAAGCTGTCGATCATTGGCCATGCGGGGCAAAGGTGAGCAGCGAACGTGTCTTTCTGCGTAAAGGATGGGGAGGGGAGGTGGAGAGGAGTTTCAATATAGCTCAACCCCTCCCCCCTCATCGACGGAGATGAATTCCCGCGGAAGGGGAGCTCGCGGTCGGTGCGAGGTAGAGAACGCAAAGTATATATAAAAAACCTGGATATGATTTGAAGTAAGAACACTGTAGTTTATCTAGTTTCAGTGCAATTAGAATACTTGTATTCAAGTAAACGCGCAGATCTGTCACAAACTTCAAATTTAAACAGAGGCTGCGCGGGATCAGAGGTCAGTTTACTCCTCATCCGCCTAGGCGAACCGGGTTTTCTCGGGGACATCCCGTTTCTCACACCCCGGCGTTCCGGCGCTGCTCCATTCTCACCCCCGCTTCACCCACATCGGCTCTCAAGACCTCGATGTTTTAAGAGCCGCCCGAATCTATCCACTCCCGCTCAGATGTAAACAAACACGTTCATTACTATTGGCCACGTGACTTCGGCAGTTCTGCTGGCGATGGGCATTCTCGGCATCACGCGCGGAAGACCACATTCGGTCCACATGATCTTTAGCCTACCGCGTCGTCCCGCGGAATATTGGCCAACAGTTGTTACAGATTATGCTTCAAAACTGGGAAACACGTTGAAATCGAGGAAGCTGGGAGTCCTGTCTGCTTCCACAAGTGTTCAATGGGCGACAGTTCTCGTGGTCTGTCGGACCACTCGAGAGTTGAAACATGATGCAACCATCCTGAATAACGACTTACGTATACGGGCGAGCGCGGTGTCGTAATTATAACCTCTTCTAAATTGAACAGTTAAAGTTTACCGTATTATAATGACGTCCGATTTACATGAGGACTCGAAGTATAATATTACCTCGTCAGCAGTTGTCATGACTTTCGCTGCAAAGTAATGACAGGTCGGTAGGACTCAAAGTGTTTCGTATATTAACATAATGGAATGCCCATAAAAATGTCTAATGCTGTGAAAAAAAATATTTATGTTACTACAACAGTAATGTCTGTAACTAATGTTACATGTAATGTGATATACTGAAGGCATTGATGTTAATGTAGTATTAGGTAATTTTGTAACGATATTACGATATTACCTTCTTAATGTACTGTCAACATTAAGAAGGGGTAAATGTTGCGATAAAACCAATTTTGTTATTAGTTGATGTTAACATTTGTGTTAAATGTTTTCTTGTGTTTGCTTTGCTTTTAAAAAAAGATATTCGGGTGTATAATAAATTAATTACAATTATTTTTGTCGCGGAAAGAAATATTACCAACAATAAAAAACCACGATTATTAGGGGACTCAAACCCGCACCTTGAAAACTTAAGAACCAATTTATGGAACCTGACGTCAGACCAACTGATCTTCCTTAACATGTTGACTATGCTTCATATTGTGGATATTAGGTAACACACAACGACAAATTGCATTTCTCTTTCGTTACGTGGATATACTATGTTCTCTATAAATATATACATAATTAGCACACGTAAACTGTTTTGCAAATCTTGAGAGTTTGTCTAAGCTACATTTACTTTTCATACTATACTTTAAAATTTAAATACAGTAATTTTATTTTACGAGGTTTTCGCTGTTCACTACTATCCGCCATTTTACAGCGCTAAGTTAGTGTAACCTTGTGTTGGTTGGGCATTATTTTAATGCAGTTGCAGTAACACAACATATTTCATTCTTCCTGTTATTTTTAGCGTAATAAAACTTTTGGGTGCGAAAACATTGCTTAGAGGCTTTAATAAAATTAACACTTCAGCAGTATGTTTGCATTATATGAATATAAGAATTTGTAATTGGTCCACATTATTAACTTTGTCGAAAACATTATCAATTTTACTGCAGCATAAATGTTCAACTCAGGTTTTTTTTTTTTTTTTTTTTTTTTTTTTTTTTTTTTTTTAGAACATTAAACTTTTTTCTATGTGCATTGAATGTTATACGCTGTTACACGGTAAACTGAGCACTTTTGAAAGCCCTACTTAAGATTTACGTCTATGAACATTGTGTATTCTTCCGCCATAAGTAAAATGATAATTACTATGGGACTAATCACGTTCTTCATGCGTATGTCGAGTGAAATTGTGAAATTATTATGAAAGTGAATATTTTAGAAATCTGCTCATTCTTGCACTAAGAGACAGAAAGAAGATGATTCATTTTAGTGTTCGCAGATATTTACCTAACACTTATAATTCTACGTCGAGGCATGGAACTAGTTTCTCTCTGTATTACCAACTTACCTGGCCGCATGTCGCTCAGTGCGCCCGTTAAATTGTATTCAGGTAGGGGCAGTGGCTTTTGTCAAATATTCATTTCAAAAGTGCTCACTTTATCGTGGGACAGGCTTTAGCGATTCATTGGGACATTGGCAACTCGCCATTATATTGGTAGATACCTGAAAAATTCGCGAGTTCAATTACCTGCATGCAAGACTCTACAGTCTTATGTACAAATATGCCAATTTTAACTGCACGTTGTTCACCTGCTGTCAGAGTGGAAGGCGACGATTGGGCCAGCGTGTAAATCAATAGCTAGGGATAGCAAAACTCCGCGAATTCATTTGATGACGAGATAGACGTCCAATACATGTACACTGAAGTCAGCTTTGCAATTGGATCACATTTCATTAGACACACCCTGGATAACTCAGAGCGAATAGCAGACTTACAAGGAAACAAGTAGCGAATCCCATACTGCCAGGTGTGTGGTAACACTGACTACTCTATGGTGCAGCAGCCAATGAACAAACATATGAGGTTCGAGTGTACTCACGACAATGGAGAAAATAAAAAAAATTATTTGTTTGTATAGAACCAAATATATATTTAGTTTCCCTAACAAAATATATTGTTGAGCAAATAAAATTTGAAAAGCAACAAAATTTCTTTTGTTCGTCTAACCAAATACTGAATATGTTTGAATAAACCAAATCTCTGTGTTGGACCAAAAAAAATTTGATTGCAAACAAAATATTTTGTAAAATCAACTGTGTATTATTTGTTTGGCCACTCACTGCCTTCGTTCGAAAATACAACTCGAGAGTTAGTTTGTATTTTTGTGAAAATTCGGATAGTAACCGTATTTGTTAGTGCATCTATTGATGCTTAACAATTATATAAACACATTAATAAAACAATGCAACAATATACTGACAAGTAGAGCTGTAAAACTGGTTTCTTTGTACACGGCTCAATATTTTCAGTATACCTATTTAAAAGCTTTTAAGCGTTTTCAACTGTCACGTTAGCTGAGATTACTAAGGTGTAGCGCTAGGCAGCAGGTGATGTAGATTCGATACTCGGTCGAGCTTGTAAAATTGTTTATATTGGTTCAAACTGTTTAATGTACTTGTATCCAAACAATTCTTTAGTGGCACCAACCGAATCATACAGTTTGGGGCATCCAGATGAGAACAACAAAATAATTTGGTTTAAGCAACAAAATATTTCATTGCCCCTATACAAACGAATAATTTGGTTTCACCAAACAAATATTGCTTGATTCAACAAAACCTTTTTCTCAGTGGAGGACTGTGGAGCATAGCCGATGGGTCAATGAGCTCACGAAATTTTCCTATCCCTAAAAATGGCAAAAGTTATATTAGCACACTAGTTTTGAATTCTAGTTTGTCTGAAAATGAATATGCGAATACTTCATGCCCCTTCAACGTGTGGTGTATGTGGACCCATAGCACAATGATAAGTGATAGTACAGAGACAAAAGAAGAAGAGTTCATTGCTGCGGTGGTTGCAAGCGACTCGCCTGTCTTGAATGTCTGCAGATCTGTACGGCAATCAAACCGTCCCGTAACCGGGAACTGGATCCTGCCCACATGGCCGGGAAAAGCAGTACACGAAGCCGCGGAGTGACTTAACACACCGCTGTGCCGTCAACTACCCTCGCGATTCTACCAGTACAGGGACGCCCAAATTTTACCGCACATGCTATACTTCAATAATCTACGAGCATACAAGTAGTTCTCTTTAGCTCGTTGGCGGCGTGTTTGTTTGATAAGACATTTTCTTATTCGGCTGGGGGGAATCGGAATTAGGTTACTCCGATACTGTACGTAAGGCGGCTAAGATGCATTAACACCTGGATCATCCAATGACGAAAGTGGAGCTGAGCTAAAGTGTTATGAAACACAACTGGCCGTGAAATGTTTTCGAGAGAATCGGGTGTCCCTAGGCACAAGCGATGGCTTCCACAGATTATTACATCAATGAAAGGTTGAGTGTGCAGCTGTAAATATTACAAGTCGCTCTCTGCAGACGCTATAAACGAAAGAGACGATGCTGAAGTGTTCAAGTCTGTTCACGATAAAGTGAACAATTTTAAAAAGACCTTAGAAAAAAAGTTCCTGCTCCTACCTACATATATTTTAACGGTCGCACTGAGGGAAATGCGCCTTGTCAAGTTGGTAACGATGGAGAAGATAGTAATTCCATATCTTAACGTCGATTAAAAAGTGTTAGGTAACCATTAGTGATAACTTAAATTATTAAGTTGCTTTTTTTTCGCTTTCTGTTATATTTTAATGCATCTAAGAACAAAAATTAGCAAATTTGTAATACACTTTTTTTTTTTTCCACAGTTTTACTTGTCCGTCACGTAAATAAAGTGATGAGAACCATATCAGTGTTAATTTTACACGACCCAAAATAATACACAACGTGCATACAAGCGGATCTTACGCACGGCTTTCAAAATAGTTCAGTTTACCGTGAACAGCTTATAAAGAGGGTTTTTGCGCGTTCGAGGCATCGAAAGTCGTGAGCTTTAAGGACGACTCTTGCTCACTCAACCACTAGCCTCATCGCCTTTACGTGAATGCACTTAATTGGCGCGCAGTCTTTCCGTCGGGGACTCGCATGAACATGACTTTAAGCGAGGCGTTTCTAAAGTTTGTTTTTAGAAAATACAGAATCTAAAACTGATTCCTCAGAAACACCCATTTTAGTGATTATGAGGACAAAAGAAATATTACTTGCAATTGTAACTTGTGTTTGGCCACGACAGGTTTTTTTTTCGTGTTCAGACACCAGTACAAAATATCCAACAGTTATATGAATCGAGTGTTTTCTGCCCAAATTTCTGTAACTCATTTGACCTGAAGGATAATGGTATACGAAAGCCGCATATTTATCATCTGCTCTCGATACCTCGACGTTAACAGTCGCTCAAATCTTTCCACTCCACTCCACTCCGCATATTTATATCATTTTCATCAAGTCATTTTTTGGAGGATTTTTTTTTTTTTTATTTTGGCACAACAAGATAAATAACAATTTTGAACGCTTTCTTACATTTTTAGATATTCGCGGTTTTTCTTATTCACTGAGAACTGATAGAAGATAATTAATAATATCTTATTTCTTATCTTCCATCACTGCTCCAAGAATAATAGTAAAGTCAGTGAGTATTTCACAAAGTAAGTCAAAGGTGTTCAAAACTTAAAAATTCATTTCTTGTCGTGTCAAAAAGTTTAATAAACCCTTAAAAAAAAAAAAAAAATGGTGAAAATCTTATAAATACACTACTTCCATATACTGTTCCCCTTAAGGAAACCGCCTGCCTGCATCGTTTTTCTCTTCTTCTTTTTTTGGCCGAGAAGCGCGGAAGCTATAAGGGCCACACTGGCACGCGCTACAGCAGCGCAATCGCCGCTACTCGCAGGGCTCTGAGCTGGCGTGCAGTGTTCTCGTAGTTCTGCGTGTACCTGTCCTCATTTTACTGATGACAAGTCTATAGCAAAGTTAAATACATGCTCCTATCGTAGTTTAGCTCGTGTCCGGCTAGTATATTTTAAGATGCGGCAGTGTGAGAGCTTCAAAAAAAATATTTTCAACACGCGTGTTAACATTTGAAGTTCCATCCCTTGCTCTTCTGTGGTATGATGTCTATTCGTAGGTAAACATGCCAGGGGCACGTTTAATAGTTTCGTAAAAAAAAAAAAACAGGAATTAAAAAAAACACTCTGCAACGCAGTTGAAATTTTCTACAATGGCTAGCAGAGTTTTCGGTTCAACCTTCGAAGCCCGAAGAGGGGGGGGGGGGGCTGCCTCTCCAAGGCGTACACGACGTCCATTGCGGTGGCATTTTTCCTCTTGGTGCCAGCATCGCGCATGACAACATTGAGCACGCCTCGTGTACTCTTCGTAGATGAGCCCTCCAAGATGCGCTTCACTCCTCCGCGCCTGGCCCATCCTGAGGACCTCTGGCTTGGTTATGCCCTGGATGTTGTCACCCAGCACCTTCCTGTGGCGTCTTACCCCGCCCTTTTCCCAGACCTATGCCGCCCTTTCCACATCCAGTCGTGTTAGCTCATCCCTAGACACATGCATAATTCGCGTTATTATTTGGGGGCAAACTAAACTCCAAGAGTCTTTATGTTCCCTTGACTGTCGCCATTGGTAGACAAGTTGTGTGGGTTGTTCCAAAGATACTTCGAGCCAATAGGGAAGGCTTAAAGCTAGAGCAACCAATCTCCAGTAAAGCGGTCACACAGTTAAATGATCGCCAGTAACCAATGAAATCACTAAGTGCCCTCAAGTAGGCACCGGGAAATGAAGTCTGACATGTTCCCAAATAATAACGCGAATTTTGCATGTCTCTACTTATTCCTTGTTCCAGCTGGTTGTGGGACTGAGCACTTCATGTTAGGATAGAGCTGAAAGTAATTATTCTTATTAATAGAATGCCATGAAAAAAATTTCTTGAGAATTCGTCATGCTCTTCGCCTGTATTTCAATTCTAATTTTTTAAATAATATTAGTAGTTATAATAACTACAACTTAACCATTTCTGTCCCACACTAATTTATAGTCTCAAGGTTGCAATACAGTAATATTTTGGTTCGTGATGTGCTCATCCTGGTTCAACACTTGCATCATTCTCACAACCAATGAATAGAGCCACAAGTATTTCGCGAATTCATTCGGAGACGAGGTAGACTCCAAACACTTGTTGTTTTCTCCTACTGTTCTGACTGAGTGAGTGTTTAACACGCCTGTACAGAGGCCTCAGTTGATCAGAGCAACCAATAAGCAAACGATAATGTCTCGAGTGTATAGAGGACTGTTCAGCCTAGCTTGCTGCCAACTCAATCCGCGAAATACACAGAGCTCTACCAATGTAATTTGTGTCTGGTGCTTAACCCTTTTACTCCCGCATTTAATTATAGGCTAGTATTAATAATTGCAATAAATTAATAGTTTGGTTCATCTTGTGCTTGCAATGATTTAAAACTTGCTTCATTCGCACTACGAATGAAATACGTACTTGGTGTTTATAAGACTTTGGGAATACCACTCACAAACCAGGGCTGTAGTAATGTCCACAAATCACACTATCCGCAAGTTGAATAACTGACTGGGTAGAGCTCTCGTCATGTATTTTCTTTCAATGAAACATGTTCACTGCTGTGGCTACATGGGCGGAAAGGGTTCTAGAGAAACTCGGGAAAACTATTCGGTATCCAGCGTTTGCACGATCACATCACCCACGAGAAAGAAACTGGCTGCACTGGGCAATGAACTTGGCTGTGTGCAGCTGACGTCATATGTTTCCTTCGTGTGAAACACGTAAACTGTGAACCAAGTGTCGGGTTGAAAAAAAATTGCCCCGTGTCACTCTTGTGTTTTAATAAACATTCTAGCTGAAGCCAGACTTTGTATTAAATTAATTATTTTATTTTATTTGTTTGAAATATTATTTTTTTTGTTAAATTTCTTAAACATTTAATGTGAAAAGCTGGGTGAATACTACTTTTCAAATGATTTAGTGTTTTAATCATGTCATTATTGATATCATATCACGACACCATAATATATCATCAACGTTTATAAACCAAATTTTTACCCTTCAACGACCCTGCAACCGTCCAGTACCTCTTTCGATGATCGAGGACGAGTTTCACAAGAAGGGTATTTATGGTCGGCACAGTACACAGTAAGGTATAATTGGCCAAGTGTTTTGAGAGCCTTCCTGCCGAGTAAAGACTGTTCACGATAAAGGGAGCATTTTTAAATCAACCTTCTAAAAAGTCACTGCCACTGCCTGAATATATTTTAACGGGTGCACTGAGTGACATGCGCCCAGTAAAGTTGGTAATGATGGATGAGAAATAGTTCCATATCTTAACGTCAAATAAATAGTGTTAGGTAAACATTAGTGCAAACTGAAACTATTTCTTTTCCTCTCTGTTTTATAATGCGTCTAAGTAGCCTGTAAGATGAGCAGATTTTAACATATTTACTTTCCTTATAATTCCACAGTTTCACTTGACCGACGCATGAGTAAAGTGGTGAGGCTTATGGCAATGTTTATTTCTACATAAGGTGGAGGAATACACAACGTACGTACAAGTAGATATTAAGTAGGACTTCCAAAATGGGCTCGTTTTACCGTGAACAGCCTATAATCAGATTTTTTTTAAATTTTCTGTACTTCACGTTCATGAACGTGATCCTTGATTCAGTGAACACGCAGGAGTTAGTTCGCATGTTTCGGAAAGCACGCTCGACACAGGTGCGGCGCCCATCGGAAAAAATAATTTACGAATGCAACATTTGAGCTCGTGAAATATAGTCTATTTGCAGTTTCTTCAAAATTTTTAAATAAAAAATTGGTCAAATCACCCCATATATGAAGAGTTTAGTTATGTATTAAATATGTAATGTATCACAACCGTTTTATCTCTGTTAACCTGAAAGTATTTTATATTTCGTTAAATATAATTTTAAACTGTATTTTATTTATTACAAATGTTATTGATTAATTTACAAGAAATACAGTGAGAAAACACGTGTGTTGGTAGCGCCTAGTAAGAAATAGTTCTCATGCAAAATATCAATAGAACAGAGTGCGCACGAATTCGGTGCACCGTCCTTTGGTGTAATTTTCTAGATCTGGTTACGCTTGGTTTGCACGAGGCGGAGGAATATCCTGGCAGTAGATGTTTAGCATTGCTTCAGAAAAAATGTTTAGTAATCACCATGAATGGATTTATAATTCGGGACGGGGGGGGGGGGGGTCGTCTACCTGCCGCTTGAATTGCGTTGCAATCTGAAAGAAAAAAGAAAATTATTTTATGAAACCATTAAACGTGCCATCGACAGGTTTACCTACGGAAAGAAAAAAAATTCCAGACCATAACGGAATTGTACTTTGAAGACATGACGCACATTGGTATAGGCTGCTCAGGGTAAAATGAGCATTTTTTTTAAAGTCCTGCTTAAGATCTACTTGTATACACGTTGTGTATTCCTCCGTCTTGTATAAAATTAACATTGCCATGGGCCTCATCACTTTATACATAGGTGCGCCGGTCAAATTATACTGTGAAATTATTAAGAAAGTAAATACTTTACAAATCTGTTCATTTGTACACTTTGATGAATTAAAAAAACAGAAAGTGAAAGAAATAATTTTAAGTTATCACAAATGGTAACCTAGCACTTGTTATTTGACGTTGAGATATAGAACTACTTTACATCTATCGTTGCCAACTTCACTGGGCGAATGTCACTCACTGCGCACATTAAAATATATGGATCCAGGGGCAGTGACTTTTTTCTAAAGTTCATTTCTAATGTTCTCACTTTATAGTGAACAGACTTTAACATTATTTTCATGGCTTCCAAAATAGCCCAAAAGCGAATTCTTCAGACTTCTGCATCTCAAAATTATACGAAATGGGTATATGTGACACATAAGAGGCATACGATACAGTTGCGTCCAAAAAATTATAGGATCACCGCTTACAAGTCGCATTCAGGTTGATCGTCAAAGGAAAGGCTACACGTCAGTTGAGCGCCTTGCGCATAGAGGCACATAGAGGCGACATCCCTTTACATACGCTGGTTGGCGTCGCCCTTAGCGCTTCGTCAAATTTTTGCCTCGCTCACACAAACACGCCCGTCACCAGGCGATCATCTGAAGATTGGGATGGACCTCCCCTCTCCCCCTCCGGGTCAAGGTTAAGAAGCGTGGGAGCGATACGGGTTGACACTAAGGGCCGGTTTCATCACGCGAGATAATGAAAGTTTATCGAGATTAACGGGCAAAAAATCTCGATTATTTGTATTTTGCGTTTCGCCTCACACACGTTAATCTCGAATTTCTCTGAATATCTCCATAAAATATTAACCTGCTGATTTTGGCGGTTTAAGTCCCATTATCGGGATTGAACTGTAAAACATAAACAAATATTTTGGGAAGGTGACGAGAGGGCAAAGTTATTTCACCGAGAATAAAGAGAAAATGGCTCAGGCAATGTACAATTTAATTTTTGAAGATTATAGTGGTGACGATGATTTTATTGTTTGTTGTCCGCGATATTTAAATGAAAGAATAAATTGTTTTGAAATTTATGATGTAGAGATTAAAGTGCACTTTCGCCTTATGTCAAACACACAATTGTCAAACAGACTATATTGTTTAGTTATTTTACTTTACTACAACTATTCTGCATTAACATTAGGTATAAATGTAAAATAAACCAGTTACTTTTGTAGCCCTAGTTTAAATCAAGAATGTGACAAACACCACTAGTGTTTTTAATTGAAAATGTCTTTGAATATACTCAAAAACTGATATTGTAAACTAAACCACAACAGATAACACATTAGTTACATAGTTATGTCTTTAATTTTAGGATCTGCAAATTTAAGAGCTATGTTTGAAGCTTCTTCTGTTTAGATCTTTCTTGTTCCTGATGTAACTTTAGTTGAAGAATCTCTTTCATTGCCTCATTTTCTTTAATAACAAATTTTTTGCTAACTCAATTTTTGCTATATTCCGGGCACTTACTTTAGCTTTTTTTTTTTTTTTTTTTTTTGGTGCATTGCTGGTCGTCGTTTACTAGTCCAGGAAGATGTTGCAATACGGTTTCTCACACGGCTGGAAGAAACTGTCCTCCAACCACATCGGGCCCAGTCGAGGCATAGTTATCTGAAGCAATTGCAGGGTTACTCATCTGAGCTGTGTTTATGACAACTGAGTCTCTACTGGAATGACATTCCGCTGGATTTACTAGTGGCAGTATACAGTGATCGTGGGTGGCAAATTAGAGGGCAGAACACACTGGACCCCTTAGCATGGACACGTTCGTCTACATAGGTTTTTCGCGTATGGTTTTATAGGTTATCCCACACTGCCTTCAAGTTTTCTGCTGTCCTGCAGTGATCACGATAATTGAAACTATTCGCAATCATTCGCCATTGTTTCGCTTTATTTTGTTGTGTCACAGCATGAGTTCGTTTACTTTCAATGATATTGAAATGTTCTGTAATTAATTCTAACAAACAGCGTTTTTCACGGGATGAAAGAGTTCGGTTTCGCTGTTTTCTTACGACCACAATGCCTTCCCGACTTGCCATACTTCCTCAAAATGATTGTTCTGCACCAACTCAATGGAAAATCTCTATTGTCAACCAAAAGAAAATCGCGATTAAGTCAGAATATCGAGATAATTTTAATGAGATATTCTTCACTGATATTAAACGCGGTGAAACACGCTGAACATTATCGAGATTAAAATCGAAGTTAAACCTCTCATCTGGATAAAATTATCTCGATATTCTGAAAAGTTAATCTGCGTTGGTGAAACCGGCCATAACACGCACTCCTAGCGTCTCATCGCTCCTACGCGCAAAGCGAGCAGTGTTTCCGTCGGCCTGTTGATGCCGAGGGAGTCGGCCTGTGGATGCCGAGGGAGTCGGCCTGTAGATGCCGAAGGAGTCGGCCTGTGGATGCCGAGGGAGTCGGCCTGGGGATGCCGAGGGAGTCGGCCTGTTGATGCCGAGGGAGTCGACCTGTTGATGTCGAGGGAGTCGGCCTGTGGATGCCGAATGGGTGCATGGGAAGTTTTTGTGCCTCGTGCGTAATCTCAAAGATACTGTGTTTTTTTTTTTGTAATTGAGTGAGTTTGTAGTTGAGTGACTTTGCGATAGAATGATTTTGTGATTGAGTGGACTTTCTGATTTGAGTAACTTTGTAATTTATGTGTCCTAGTGATTGAGGTACCTTATATAACACTTTGTTGCTTTATATTTCAAGTGTGAGTGAATGCCCAAACTGCGACAATGAATGAAACTGAGTGGTGGACTCTTTTCGCTGAAGAGCCTGCCAAATGGTACGGCAGTAAACCGGACAGATATGCTGAGCTAGTTAAACTAGCCTCAACAATCTCAAAGGCAAGAGCAATTTATTCATTTAATCTTCTAATGGACAGTGTAACTGACTGGCCACAATTCAAGAAACCTAGCAAAGCGATCATTGATTGGATGATGGTGGCTTATCCATTAATTCATGGACAACCTGCTGAGGAAATCTGCAAAATAATATATGAGCACTATGACTAAAACATGGAACATGCAGCAGGCCTGGGAATTGGAGGAGCTCTGGGAGACATGGAGAAGTTCTCGCCCGAGGTGGACACCCTCTTTGGTAGACTCCTAGATTATTGCACTTTGGAAAAAATGATAGTAAATAAGGATAATGCAAATTACATAATACCAAAAGTTTTCTTACTAAAGCGTTACTACGACAGCATGACTCAAAGGAATGATTTTATTCTTTGTTATGCCAAAGGATTGGAGTACAATGTGAAACAAGGGATGAGATCAGCGGTGGTAATGGAGAAAACAGAAACACCTAAACCGTCCTTCGCTCAAATAACGAAGGCGGTTAAGAAACTTGCACAAGAGGTAAAACCACCTAAGAAAATTATTCTGGTATATCCAGAAAAGGGCGGTCAAACAAGCGAAGAGGCAAAGAAGACGATCCATGAGAAGGTAAACCCTGTTGAAAAAGGATGGTAAGTGAAGAACTTTAGAAGAGTACGTGGTGGGGGTGTTCTAATCGAAGCAGGTGATGAAGCCACCATTAATAAAATCAAAACAAGCGACAAGCTGAAAAATTTGGAACTTCGACTTGATGAACCAAAGAAAAAATGACCCAAGGTAGTAGTCTACGATATTCCAAGGAAAGAGGACATTGAAGAATTATTGTCAAAGGTGTGGAAACAAAATCTAGAAGACAAGGGTATAAAGGGTGAGGAATTTCTGAAGGAAGTGTCAGTCCGACTAAGATAGGGAAGAAATAAAGAAACAGTGAATATGGTGATAGAATTGCACAGCAAGTGCAGAAATATTCTAATGGTACAAAAAACTGTGTATATTGAATATGCGACATGTAAAGTGAGAGACTTTTTGGTTCCACTCAGATGCTACAAATGCCAACAATATGGGCATCGAAGTAAATACTGTAAAACACAAGAAAGATGTTCCACCTACGGTCAGGAAGGACATGAGTATTCTGAAAAGGATAAATGCAAAGGCAACAAAGAAAATCCTGCCTGTTGTAATTGCTTAAAGAATAATTAAGACCAATACCACAGAGTTGAGTCGAAAAAGTGTCCACATTATGAACGAGAATTTACTGCGGAGCTGTAAAGGATCGAGTATGATGAAGCATGAATCAGCTAAGATCTAAAATCCCTATTGGGCAGATAAACCTTCAAATATCTGCAGTGGCTACATCGGAAATAACGATTGTGTTTAAAAAATATACATTGACATAGTCCTGATGCAAGAGCCATACGTCCTACATGGGAAGATAATTGGGTTACCTGGGACAGTTTTATCAATAAGTGACAGTCCAATGGCAGATATATGGATTGAATTTGAAACTCTAAGTACTATGACTATGGATACTATGTCAAACAGATATCATGTCTTTATTCAAATTAGAATGTGACAACAGAATGTCTACTTGGCTAGTTCCTACTTCCAGTACTCGGATGAACTTCGAGTACATCTGGAGAAGTGAGACGAAATTATCAGAGTAGTTGGGAGGGAACGAATTGTAATAGGAGCTGATGTGAATGCCAAGTCGGAAATGTGGTACTCGCCTATGACAGATGAAAAAGGCTTGGCACTTGATCGCTATTTATTGGCGAACGATCTCCATGTCGTGAACATACCAGGGACCCTTCCAACGTATGTGTCTCCTGCTCATGGTACTGAATCCTACCTGGATGTGACGGTTGTAACTAGAAATGCAGCCAGACTGGTTACAAATTGGATTGTCACAGAAGACTCAGCCAGTCTGAATATGTCAACAGGACAACATGCTGAAGATAGAATTGGTCGAACAAGATTTATTAATCGAGGGGCAGACTGGAAGAGGTTCGACGAAGTGCTGATGAATAAACTTCACCATTATCGCGAAGAACACTTAAAAGAATCAGACCGATATGCAAATGCAATTACAAAGTTGATCCAGGATTTATGCAAAGAAACATTGAGAATATTAGAACCTGGCATTCCACTAAATCGATGGTGGGATGAAAAACAGGAAAATTATGAGAAAGCAGGTTAGGAAAATTCGGAGTAAACTGAAACTGCAAAGAGATCTTCGACGAAGAGTAGAAGTGCTGGAAGAATATAGAGTCCAATGAAAGAATCATGCAATAATGTTAAAAAAAAAAAAAAAAAAAAAAGAAACAGACATCCTGGAGAAGCTATGTAACAGAAAAAGGAAATGAAGACCAATGGGGGCACATATACAAGGTCCTTGCAAACAAGCTCAAGCATAACCAAGTCATGAAAGCCTTAAAATAAGGAACAGGTTCATTATCGATCAGCAGAAGAATGAGGAAGAACTTCTAAATGCACTTCTGCCAGAGGATAGTGTGAAAGATGAAGAAGAAATTCATCAAATGAAAAGACAGAAGATGCCTGTGTTGCCAGACACTCCTCCCACCACTGAACTCACTATAAAAGAACTGGATAAAGTTATTAAGGAGTTAAAAAACAAGAAAGCTCTAGGACATGATGGAATCACTGCTGAAATAATTAGGAGAGTTTATCCTCTGATTAAACTCGATCTGTTGCAGTTAATGAATGACTGCCTACAAAGTGGCTGTTTTCCTAACATTTGGAAACAAGGAATATTGAGAATTCTCTATAAGGGAGGCAATAAGATCCAACATTAGCTAAGTCATACTGTCCTTTAACCCTGTTGCCAATCATGGGGAAAATGTTAGAAAAACTCGTCAATATGAGATTGATAAGCTTCCTTGAAGCTACACAAGGGCTCCATGAAAAACTATATGGATTTAGAAAAGGTACCGAGAAGGCAGTCATGGATGTGGTTGAAAAAGTGAACTCGAGCAGAAATATCTATGTATTAGAAATTTTCCTGGATATCAGTGCTGTGTTCGACAATGTATGGTGGCAAGAGGTGCTCTGGCAACTCAGAGACAAGTAATACCCAAGAAACATTTACAACATTATTGCTAATTACTTTAAAGAAAGGTACAGACAGTATGAAGTAAACAATGTGACATTGAGGAAGAAACTCTCAGAGGGATGTCCCCAGGGATCGGTCCTTGGATCGATCCTATGGAACATTCTATTTCATACACTTCTTCAGGTGAAGCTGCCAGAAGACTGAAATCTTTGCATGTGCAGACTATGCGTTGCTCTTAATTCCAGCCTGGAGTCGCGCTGAAATTTAGATGAAAACTGATGAAGTACTGGAAAAGATTGAGAGCTGCGGTAGATGTGTAAAGTTACAATTTTCAGTGGAGAAGATCAACTTAATGTTACTTAAAGGAAGCTTAAAGCGATTTTCTGTGATCCGCTTCAAGGAAAGATCACTACATCCACAGAGCAAAGTGAAGTACCTAGGTGTGGTCTTGGATAGCAAAATTCGCTTCCAGGAACAAATAATGTATTTGATGGATAATGCAGTGAATCTATTCACTAAAATGAGGGCAGTCTCAGTATCATCATGGGGACTTGGGTTCAGGACCATGATGACACTTTACAATAGTGTATTCTTAGGAATCGCCCTTTATGGAGCTGGTGTGTGGTATAGGAAATTAAGACTGGTACATACTTATAGATTATTGCTAAAGACCCAAAGAGCTACATTACTAGACATAACAAAGGCTTACAAGACAATATCAACTGAAGCACTACAGGTGATCGCTGGAGTAATCCCACTGGATTTGCTTGTAGAAGAACAAGGACAGCTAAAGCAAGAAACTCAATGAAGATCTACAACGAAGATCATGAAGAAAGAAGCCAGAAGAGTTACACAATCCCTCTGGCAGGAAAGGTGGGACAATTCGGATAAGGGCAGAGTCACTTATAGAATCTTTCCAAACATAATGTAAAGGATATAGCCAGCACTGGACTGTTACAGATCATCATCTCTCTCAGTTACTAACTGGATATGGAAACTATAATGCAAAATTACATGGATTTAATTTAGTTGACTCTCCCTTCTGCCAAATCTGTCAGGTACTTAACATGTACTTATAAAATGTCCAAGAATAGAAGATATAAGAATTGAACTTTGTAGGAAGCTTGAAATAGAAGAAAATGAAATAGATCTTAGAAATATCATGGCAAATATAAAAACTGCCAAGATAATGGAAGAGTTTGCAAGAAAGATAACCAAACGTCTGGAAGAATTCGAAGAATGGATTCGAGAAAATCCACACGAAGTCGTGAATGATCCTCTTCCATTGATAGGTGTTTCCAATACCTGATTAAAGAAAAAAAATTGTTATACAGGAAGTGACACTATAAAACCGCTATAAAAATATTGTGGTGGGAGCGGCCCCACCACACAGTTTGGGTGTTCCCGGTGCACATAGACTAGAACTTAGAAAGGAAACATCAGAAGGTGACTGATGAGTTGGGAGGTCTTGCCTCCCACTAGGAAAAAACCTAAAAGATATGCTGAAGATCAAAGTAACGAAAAAAAGGACATGAGAAAACCGGATAGCAATGACCAAGGCAAGTGAATAGGAAACGAATCAGGACTCTGAAGACTTAGGCAATGTATAAGGAAAAATAGTAATGGGATGACAAGTTCCCAGATTAAAGGACCGGACTATGGGGGGAGGGGGATCGAAAATGAGTTCACAGGC
>CM056999.1:124820365-124895663 GCA_029891345.1 Dryococelus australis | reverse complement strand
GAAGTGACTGGCCAACCAGCAACAGCACTGATAGACACAGGAGCAAGTCAATTGTTTGTAGCTCCCCACCTAGTACCAAACAAAACCCTCTGACCCCAACTGGGTGTAGTGCAGTTGGCCACGCATCGCAGGTAAGGGGACATTGTTGGCCAGGCAGAAATAACGGTGAAGCTGCGGGTCCAGATTTCATACATCACTGCTGTGGTCATAACGGGACTGAGGGAAGAGATAGTGTTGGGACAACCCTGGCTAGCCAACCAAGATGTAGTGATATAAGTGGGGACAGCATAAGTCTAAGTGGAAAAGATGGAGAAGCAGATGGCGTACGCCATCGGACTCTCACAACTTCCACTTGGGAAAACGTCACCCTGGACGATTTCGTGCACAGCATACCAAACATGCACTGATAGGCCGTACAATACGTCTTAGACCGGAGGAGAGACATGTTCGCAGCAACAGACTCCCATATCGTCAGTAGCCATGCATCAAATAGCTACTACCCACGGCCGACCCATCTTCGAACGTCCGTGCACCCATGGGTTTTGGGAACAGAGGGAAGTCCAGAAGCAGGTGAGCAAGATGCTGTAGGATGGGGTAGTGGAGCCTTCAGAGAGCAGGTATAACTCAGAACTTGTGCTGGCAGAAAAGAAGGACGGCACTCTATGTTTCTGTATAGACTTACAGCCAGTGAGTGACGTGACTATTGGTCAACTTCCCCACCCCCACCCCTCTTAATAATCCAAGACAGGCCTGAGACAGTGGGACAGGCAAACGTATTCAGTAAGTTTGACCACCACTCAAGGTACTGCCAGATACCGCTGTGCCACCAGGACTGACTGAAAACAGCCTTGACTGTCACAGATGGATGATATCTTCAATTCTGAGCTATGTTGTTCAGGCTTAAAGAGGCGGCCACCACTTTCCAAGGCATGATGGTTAGAGAACTTGAGTGGTACATAGGTCAATTTTCTATGGCCTACTGAACAACATAATCATATGATCAGAAAACTCGGACGGCCATATCCTGCATTTGGACTTAGTATTAGAGAAGCTGGACACCCACCAGCTATCGTGTGCCCTTACACGTGTCACATCAGGGTGCTGCAGTTAGAATTCCTAGGCCACATGGTTGTTCGACAGGGTCACCAACCGCATTCAACGCAGGTGCAAAAAAATTGATGAGGTGAGATTCCTGCAGACCTGTGCACAAATAAAGAAATTCATTGGCCTGATCAACTAGTTGCCACATTTCGTACCAAACTTTGCATTGATCATCATGCCACTCACCGACTTGCTCTCACCACAAGAATGGTACAGGTGGGAAACAAGCCTTTGATGCCATCTAGTACAAGTTCACTCAGTACCACACCATAGTCCACATTGAACCCGCCCGACGACTGTACATATAGACAGATGCAAGCATGAATAGGAGCAGGGGCATACTCTTATCAGGTGGACGACGACGGAGAGAAGTAAGTCGTGGAATAAGCGAATGCTAAATTCAGTTTGGTGGAAAAACTGTACATACCACAGCAATGAACAGGAGTGCTTGGCCATTGTCTGGGTGCTCAAGAAGTACCGGCACCATTTGGAGGGAAAACCATTCACGCTCAGGACCAAAAACCAGGCTCCGACGTGGCTGAGGACAATACAAGGGTGCCAAGGAGAGCTGAGCCAATGGGCACTTTTCCTCCAGTCATTTGAGTTCAAGGTTCAACACGTTGCAGGAAAGAACCACCAGCTCCCCTGTGCCTTATCCCCAAACTAAGAGCAGACCGTCACTGACGAGGAGGAATGGGAGTCCATGATACCCCGCACTGAGGGGGAGGAGAACACGAACCCAGTCTGTGGACGGCTAGACTTGGTGGATTACGCCACCAAGGCGAGTTGTTGACAACAATGTCCTTAACCGTGCACCCGGGAAAAGCAGCCCTTGGCGGACATACGCATCCAGGGAAGCCTGGTTGGCAGTGCTGACCTCATTCCATTGCCACATAGACAGCATTTCTTAATGACAGTGAGCACCACCTCGGCAGGGTTGTAAACCCTTGACAGTGACAAACATGATAAGAGTGCATATAGCGTGTGCAAATAATGTGTGGCAAAGGTGAAGAATGAGTAGCGAACGGACACGTGGTAACAGACTGTGTACATATGTTATGTACAGTGCAAAGTGTGAAATGAGACCAGCCAACCAATCGTACTACCCTGGCAACATGTGCATGCCAGTACGATGGTAGGTATGTGACAAACCACAGGCACGGAAAGACTGTACCACAGCAACGAACAGGAGTGCTTGGCCATTGTCTGGGTGCTCAAAAAGTACCGTCACCATCTGGAGGGAAAACCGTTCACACTCAAGACCGAAAACCATGCTCAGACGTGGCTGACGACAATACAAGGGAGTCAAGGCAAGCTGATCCGATGGGCACTTTTACTCCAGTCATTTGAGTTCGAGGCGGAACACATTGCAAGCAAGAACAACCAGCTCCCCAGTGCCTTATCCAGAGTACGTGCAGCATATCACCCCCGTATATGACCGACCACCTAGGGCACAGCGAGTGGGGGACTAGGTGTAAGCGAGGATGCACCTCTTCCAGTCCACACCCAACATCTGCTCCATGCAGGATTCTGTGCCGTGCGTGGTACACAAGCAAGTGGGCAGAACATTATACCTGGTAGAAGACGCAAAAGGCAAGGTGAGCAGTTATCACCGAGACCACCTGAGAAGAGAAATGGAAATGCCTGAAGAGTCGGGAGCAGAGCACAGGGAGGACAAATAAGCAAGCACGACGGCCGACATACCAGGGATGGAAGAACATTTGCGGGGCTTTCTGGCGACCACCAGCAGCACGCCGGTGGCATGGAGGTGCTTATTCAGGGATGCCCAGCCATCAAGATCAAAACAGACAATGCAGCAGAGGAGGAGGGCAAGTAACTGGGTGAGACACTCGTTCCACATGTAGAGGAACCCTACCAACGACCCGGAGCAGCTGGGGCACGACACCTGCCTAGTCAACGCCACCACCAGCACGGCGGAGGTGCAGGTGGCACCCCGGTTTGTGCACCCCAAACCGTGTTGCTGTTGAGATATTGGACCATTCACCAAATTTTTACACACACCTTGTAATCATAAAATGATTTACCATTCTTACATTGTTGTACAGATTCATAACATAATTTCTTACCTTACAGCTAATTCACCCAAAAAAGAGAAGTACTGTTACATTTTTGTATACCTGTGTCTTCTGTAGATGCCAATTTCATGATGTCTCTTTGCCATTACTGTCTGTGGTACTACTTGTCACACGTTCCTTACTCATTTCCAGAATAACTCGTGATTTATTTCTTACAAATGTCCAACACTGTTGCACACTTCTAATATTTACTTAACACCTCACACATGTGTAGTCTATGAAAACATACACTTAAAATATTAATAGCCTTTCAAAAGACCATGTAAACCTAAGTGTTCCATTTTTGGCAATATTTCATTTTGCAGGGAACAGAAGTATATACAATACCTTCAATGTATGTCAATGGCGGTTTGAAAGCCTGAAAGTAGGTGAAGCACCAAGAGCAAAATGTGAGAATAAAATTTGAAGTTTATTAAGTTGGGAAGGGAAGGGAAGAAGTGTCTGTTACCATTATGCCAAAGTCTGTAAATAAAATAACTTTTCCATAATGAACCATGTTTAGCAGCCCAATTTAGGTTCCCAATATTGTTGAAATGTCTATATTTCACATAATAGCTCGAAAACAGTGAGTCATAAAAAAAGTACAGGACAAAAATTGTTGGCAACTAAATTGTAGATAATAAATGTGTCTACAAAATTTTTCATATCTTGGACTGTTTCAAATAAATCCACAAATAATTATTTCACACCAAATGTTCATGAATCCAATTGTTTTAAAACATTAAAATTCTATAGCCTAAAATTTTTGTTATTTTGATGTGTCTGCACACTGAGAAGACTTCGTGGTTATTACTCTTCCACAACTTAAAAGACGGTTCTCTAATGTAACACACAATATAATTTATTGGATTCATAGTTCACACTGTTAACTATGCAGTGATAAACAAATAACATGCAGCATCAATGTATATAGATAACCGACCAGAGATGACTACTTCGACTGGGCTCAGAAATTATCAGTTCTTTCAACAAACACTCGGGTACTGAAGCGGAACTGTTATAGGCTGCCACAGGATGTTGATTTAAGAGAAAGCAAAGTTTAATTTTTTTGTATAGTTCCAGTAAAAAAAAAAACAATTTAATGTATATAGTAGGTAAGTTTTCACTTTCCAGTTCTGCGCTACTGAGGCAAAGGTGCTATTATGTCATCAATGCTGTTAGAGTATTCCAAAGGTGCTCAATCCCTCAGTACAGTAAAAGACTGTCTTAAAACTTAGTTATTTTTTGTCTTGAAGTAATAATGAATCAAACAAAAATATTACCAATACAGGAAATACATACCGTAAATTCTAATTTTAAACATTTGGTGAAGCAATGTGTCAAATGCATCCAAGGTGAGCTGCCACTGATACAAATACCTTATGCTCCTTTGCAGTGCAAAAATGAACTATTTATGTGAAATTATAAAACAGTTAATAAATAAAACACCCACAAAAATTTGCAAAATTTA
This sequence comes from Dryococelus australis, assembly GCA_029891345.1. Classification (NCBI taxonomy): domain Eukaryota; kingdom Metazoa; phylum Arthropoda; class Insecta; order Phasmatodea; family Phasmatidae; genus Dryococelus; species Dryococelus australis. Next base: position 124,891,016 of record CM056999.1, on the reverse strand, counting down.
TTTACCATTGTGCGGTAACACTCCACCTCATCCTTTGGGCAGCAAAAGCCCATCACAAGTCAGATACGCATGACATACATGGCAAGAAGTGCAGTTATTGCATAATGGTGTGTGTGTGTGTGTGTGTGTTCCGAAAGTGTATCACACACAGTGTACCGAGGTTTTGCTCGGAAGACTCTGAAAAGTGAAGTGTTTAAAGGGGTCTTTGTTAGTTTATAAGCAATTTCATGGATTTATTTTGCTCATGCACATCTGTAATATTTAGTGTTAGTGTTCTGTCTCCTCCCATTTCAATCATGCTCCATCATTCATAAATGTGCTCAGCTGTGGGACCACCACGTCCAGCACAGGCATATGTTTCCCACTTCCGATGGACATTGGCAGTCTCTTCTCTGAGCTTGAGTTGGAGGATGGGTGTATGCCACAAGGTCTAGGAAGACTTCATCTCTTGCTTTCTTTGATATGGTAATTCTGTTTGCAAAATTTGTTCTAAAACCTTTTATTCGCCCCTGCAACTGGTTTGGCCCCTCAGTTGAATGGAGGGCCTGTAATTAACTGTCGTGAACTGCTATGCCGTAAGGCCTTTACAATTTATGTAACTTTTGTGTCCACCTTGCGATATCATTTTTATGTGTAATAAATGCCAGGAGGCTTTGGATTCAAAGTGCATGTGATCATCCTCATTTCTTGTGTATAGGCATTAATAAGCCTCCTGTACCTGTATTAGGCATGTTCCGTGGTTGACAGTGGAACAGAAGAATTTTATGATTGTGTGACATTACTTTAATTAGCTACATGATGATGTCATGACCATAAAAAGAGTCTCTGCTAATCACATGGCTAGACATGAAATCATGGCCTGGCACCCTGGTATTTTCACTCTACAAATCCAACTGTAAACTGCTAACTCCTATATGATGCCAATAACAGCAGTTAATAACCATAACACAAAAGAAATCTTATAAGATATATTTGGAGTATAGGAAAAAGTCGTTAAGAATTACTGTGGGGAAAATCTGTTTCACTTAGATATACCTATATAATTATTTATAATACACGAGGATGAGAGACAGCCTCTTAGAACAGCTACACAACCACTTTGCACTACTGTCTCAAGTACAACTGTTATATGTAACTTGTCGTTAACCACATACTGTAAACATTCCTGTTGATCCCTACCTCACCACTGATGATATTGTAGTAGCCATCTTCACACTGGTCACAGTTCCTCCCCTTAACATTCGGTTTACACTTGCACTGTCCCGAGACCTGGTCACACAGTGGGGGGCCAGACACAGCACTGTGAGTGCCTGGCCCGAAGCACTGGCACTGCTTGCAATCTCCTTTCTTTGGTGCCAGAGCATCACCATAGAAACCTGTGCAAGCAATCACCTAATCAACATCTTCCAAATTACTGTAAACAAATGGCATTGAGTCCAATGCCAATTTTAATACACTGCTACAAGTGTAAATCGCTACACCCATAAGGTGTCCTCCATTTGCAATAAAGTCAAGATCACATAAATACTTATTTTTAATACAAATGGTTAAAAGTAATGTTGCGTAAACATCACTGTAACACATGATATAGGCGACACGGAAAGGTAGAGGTCTGCATGTTAAGATGCAGATCAGTATGCCGGAACATCATGTTCGTGAAAAATATCACCACCCAGACTCATTTGAGCGGGGTCATATGGTCAGACTGCATGAAGTTGGGTGGTTGGTTCGTCTTATAGCCATCCATCTTGGTCATGCAATCACTACTGTGACACAGTGTGATCAGTTGTGGATACATACAGATTGTACATCACGAAGAGTAGGTACTTGTCCTGCCAGACACACTACAGATAGAGATGATCATTGTATCTGCCAACATACAAAATCAGAACATGGCACCACATCCAGAGAGAGTCTGCAGTCTGTGGGGACCAGCACTGCAGTTGTCGATCTCGACAAGCCATTTGTTGCCTTTTGAATGAGTTTAACTTACAGGCACAGTGTCCACTGAACTATTTGCATTTAACTGCTCGACATTGTGTGGCACACTGTCAATGGCACCAGGAACATCAACATTGGACAGAGGAATGGCAACTCGTGTTCTCCGATGAAACCAGCATCAATCTTTATGCAGATGATGGTCACAGCAGGGTTTGGCACTACAATGGACAACATAATGATGCTGTACTGATTCGTGAGTGCTATACATACCGGACACCAGGTGTTACGATATGGGGTGCTATTAGTTATGACTCCTGTTCACATCTCATGGTTGTTGAAGGCACGGAGACAGCACAGCAATATGTCAATGTGGTTTTGTGGCCCCATTTTCTGTCAATTTTTGCACAGGATATCCAATGCTATCATACACAAGATGATGCTTGTTCCCATACAGCTTGCATCACCCAACAAGCTCTACAAGATGTGGACACCATTCCTTGGTCTGCCAGATCACCTGATTTTTCTTCTATTGAACATATATGGGAGTAACATTTGCACCACTGTCAACCACTGGTTGACCTACACGTGCAATTTCAGGAAGCATGGTGATATGTGCTCAGCGACATCCATCATCTGTATGATAGAATGCCTCGTCGCATTGCTGCCTGTATAGCCACGTGAGGAGGCTCCACCCCATATTGAATACTCGATAGTACTCTCATCTATCACCCTGTAATAGTTTAATAATGTTCCACATCAGGAAAGAGGGTGAAGCAATTTGCATGTTCAGCATTGTAGCTACAAAAATAGAAGTTACACATTCACCTGCACTTTTACTGCAGTATACTTAAACAAAGCAAATGTATACAAAATAAATAACTTTATAATATTGAAAAACTATGGCTATTTAACCATAAAAAAATTAATATGAATCCTACATACTAGCCACGGTCAAAGGAAATTCATAACAGAGGAATGTGTCCTTGAAGATTGAAGCTGAAAATTGAGTTTACTGCAATTATAACAAAAAGTATTTATGACAGCTGTACAGTGTGTAATTTAACATCTGCAAACCCAGCAAAACTTACAACTGTCATCAAATTACTTTAAAGGAAGAAACTTACTACCCTTTATTTTAGTAAATAACATGATCTGCATTTTAAGCATCTTATACATAAATAGATCACAAAGTATTACAATCCTGAATGTATGCCTCTATTTTTGTAGTATAATTTATTTTATATATATATATAGAGAGAGAGAGAGAGAGAGAGAGTACAGTGCCATGCCTGACATGTAGGCAACATGAACATCTTTATGTAAATTGCAAAATAAATTGTACACTAAGATAATGAATGCATCCATACAGGTTTGATTTATAAATTACAAACAACCACAAATTAGTGATAATTAACTATCACCACTGTTCACAAAACAAAGTTAAAAAATCATACTATATTCAGTTCTCAATGTAGGTAGTACAATACAACATTCTAACTGCACATGTTCGAACACTCCAAGATATGTGCGTGCGTGCATGCGCACGCATGTGTGTGAGAGTGTGTGTGTGTCTCAACATGTCTTCTCTTTTGTGTGTGTACATAAAAATGTCTCCGCTTTGTGTGCGTATTTATTATATATGTGAAGGAACACGTACAAATGCATGTATGAGAAAAAGGTTGAAAGAGATTATGATTTCTATATGTTTAGTGTACTTGTTAATCACTGATGGTAACCTCCTAAATACTTCCTATATTACCTGGTTTACAAATATCGCACGCAGCGCCAGCAGTGTTGTAGATGCATTTCAGACACGCTCCATTTGTTCTATTGCAGTTCCCCACTGCATTAGGATCCACATTTTCATTACAGTCGCATGGTTGGCACACATGCACTGGACCAAATTTGCCAGTTGGGTCACCAAAATAACCGTCACTGCACAGGTCACAACGTGGACCTGTGAAACATTATAAAACTTATTATAACAATCTGCAAGAGTTTACTTTTGAAAGACTACAAGAAAGCAACAAAAAGTACTCATTACCATGTAACCAAATACTGAAACCAAAAATATACTTCCTAGTTTATCTAGATGGATAAAATTCGAGTTTTCCATAAAATAATTACATTTTGATAACTGCTTTCAGTTCAAGCTAAAGTGGCTAAAAAATGTTATTTAGTTGTTTTTAACACACAGTAACATTTTAAAGGACTGATTTTTATTGTGTTTGATAATAACTGTGCATTAGTCATACAATGTATACAAAGGCACAATAAACACAATTTTACTCAAAAGTAGTAAAAATTATACAATAATTTTAAGGACTCGAATTAATATCATCTTTGTATGTACAGTAAGTAAACAATAAGAGACATAAAAGTAAGGGTCTCCATATGAAAAGACCAGATACACACACACGCACACTAAATTACTTTGTAGTTGTATGTGATAAAAAAACGGTAACTTTTTAAAGAAACTGTTCTGGTTATAAAGTTTTATTAAAATGCTCACGTGGAAGAAAATTACTTTTGAAAAAGTTTCAAATTGAACATTACAGTTATAATCATATTTTAATCACAGACTGTCACAGAGGATACACCATCAGAGTTTGTTAGAATAAATTTGAACAAGTGTTAATCAGTTTGCTGAGAACTTCACCTCACTTTTGTGCTGTCTACATACAAGGCAGACAATTTGAAATTCTCATACTTTGCTCAATATTACTTTTCCGTTAATGCCTATTGGCTGGGTTAATGGAAATTTTGAGGGGTGGTGCAACAATTGGTAGGTGGATTTCATGATGGGGATACCCTGCTAGGCGCCAGACAGTCTGCAGGTACTCTGTGAATTGTTTGATGGGCCCCTCAGGTCAGGTACTTACGTCTGATGTGTGGTGGGCCTATTCAGGCTGACCCACATGCCTTTAACTGTGAAAAGCTCCTAAGTTGAGCATGCTGATTATTATGGTGACTGACGTAGAATTAGGTAAAAGTGGGTTGTAGGGGACCCGGACCCCAAAACACCCAAAGGCAGTGCTTGAAATAAAAGACACAAAGACTGAAAACTTGCATGTAATTATCCTTGCACAAAGCACTTTACATCACTCTAGGTGAACACTTAATGCGGATTTTGCCCCAGCCCACCACATAGGCTAAAACTGTAAAAATGGTGCAAATGGCCACGAAGGATTTACTGTGAAATTTATGCTTCCCAAGGCGATGTAAGTCCTGAGGAAGAAGGGTTAGTGACTACGGGTGAAAATAAAAAGGAAAAATGTTCCAAAAAAAATGCGGTACTATTGCAGTCTACATGATTGGTGCACAAAAGTTGAGTTCACCCGGAGTGCGCACATCACGTGACTGACCCCTTGAGAGACTAGACGACGACTGAATCTGGCGAGTTTGCGAGGTGCGAACTATGGCGGCACATGACTTGCGCTGCACTACTTTCTACTTGCTAGTAACTTGCAACAAAACAAATTACATGAACTCTTGCATGAAAAATGAACAAAATAAATGCACAGTATTCCCTTGCACACAGACAATTACAAATTAAGCATGAATGGCATGAAATGAGGGTAAAACAACAGAGGTGAAAAAAGTTGTGAATTTGAAAATAAAATTAAATGCTGAAGCACTTGTACGGGAATCTATAAGTGTTCACATGCTTGGTGTGCCTTTCTTTCCTTTTGATTAATTACTTTTGCTTTGCTCTACAATTTATATGCTCGTGGTCCATTGTAACGCACCCTTGCCCTCCCGGGAGGTGGGGGGTGATATGACCCTGTGCTGTCCTGCCCTGCACTTTCCTATACTTGCACTTCACGCACTGATCTGCACTCCTACTGGTGAGACATGGGTGCCGGTTGATGCTGTCCTGCGTCAAAGTTGACTCCTTGTCTAAGATAGACTTTTCTTCCATCTGGTTAATTAACTCTCTAGAATCAGCGTGTTCTTAACGAAAGAAATGGTGAGGGGGGGGGGGGGGGGGGGGGGCATAGTTTAATTTTAGCTGTTGCTATGATAAAAACTTTTCTCACAAAATCTCTCACATTAAACAGTATAAGGGCATAGGCGTACACAGGGTTAGGTAACGGGCTGCGAACTGCAAACCTATCTATTTTTACAAGATTAAAACTAAGAATATATTTTAAGATATTCATCACAAATAGTCTAAACTGTATTAAACCTATTTTATATTTCATTTAGGTAGCTGAGTGTCTAGTAAGAGCATGAAATAGGGAAGATTTCTTTTTTATTTTTGTAATGACATGATGCATGCTTATGCATAATGGAAATGCTAAATTTATTAAATTCTAAGCTGCATATTTTTTCACCAACAATATACCAGTGTATTTGAAAAGTAATGAAACTTCAAATTGAGTAGTCCTACTAGGGACTTTTTTCTTGACATTTAAAAATAAATTTTTAGTTTCATTGGTATTTATATTTTTTTCTTAGGCCTACTGTGCTGTCAAGAAAATAGGCTTCAATATTTAAACAATATATTCCATGCCAATTTCCAAAAAATGTCAGTGGCGTAAATTTTTTAATATGCATGGATCAATATACTTTCTATGTTTAGTTGTTATAATTAATTTCCACTGCAATTAAAATGATGCCATTTTTCTACTGCCTGTTTTATTAATTACAGTTAGCAAATTGCCAGACTCCTTAACCATTTTTGTATTGTTTTAGCTTGCAACTTTCTTACATTTTGCTTTCCTAAGAATAAATGATGGGTTGGATTAGTGTAAATGTGGTATTTTTATAAGTTTGAATATGATTTTCCCAATCTTACCTCCGTATCCTCTGGGGCACTCCAAACACACAACAGTCTCATCGAAGAGCTGCGTGCAGGCACCATGGTTGGGGCAAGGACACTGCTTGCAGTCGTACTCCGTGCCTTGCAAAGCGTTCCCATAATACCCTCGTTCGCACAGGTCACAATTATCGCCCGCTGTGTTGTGCTGGCATTTGCACCGACCTGCAGCACATGATGTGGTCAGTTTTGTTTGTTGCTTTACATTAAACCATCACACATTCACTCCATCTAGAAGCTAGGTCTCAACTGCCATATTGAATTCTTGAAGTATTCTAAGTACTTTTAAGGAAACCAATTTAAAAATAAAACTTTGCTTTGGCTATTTGGCCTACCCTGCAGAATAAATATATCAGAACTACTTTTAATGTAAGACTTTGTAAAAAAATTTAACTATGAACCCAGTTCTACCTTTTAACAAATATCAACTAACTTACTGTAAATATTAAGTGACAAAATACATATTTAACTGTAAAATTTAATTACAGTAATGAGAATTTTCAACAAGTAAACTGAAACAAAAGTTCTGTTACCAAATTATAAAATGTTTACATGAATGGTGAGACCTGACCTTTAGTGTTCTGTCACACAACTTTCACAACACTGATGAATAGCAAAGTTTCTGACTGCAACAATATTATAAACAGATCACAAATTTATTAATATACTGTAGTAATAATTACTGGAACTCAACAGACAGAAAGTAAAATGACTTTAATTTTTCGAATATTAAGTCATATTACAAAATACTCATCATTAAAGCTACTTATTTGCATTAATTCTAATTTGTATGAAAATAATCTGACACAGTTAACTATGCTGCCAACTAAAACTAAAAAAAAAAAAAAGTTTTATGTGAGCTACATTTGTGTTAATAAAGTCCATTTATGCCTCTGTATAGCATTAAAACAACAAATTTTCAACAAAAATTGAGTAACACTGGCATATCAGCTTGTAAAGTAAGCTTACCAGTTTCTGGTTCACAGTAGTCAGCATGGCCATTGCAGTTGCAGGGGACACAGGGAGCAAACGCCCCACCATTGGCTGGCTCATGTCGGTAGCCAGGTGCACAAGACTCACAGAACTGGCCCACGTAGCCCTCAGGACACGTGCACCTTTCTATCCAGGTGGCCGGCTGGCCAGCCGTATCCCTGCGGGCCGTCCCTAGCTTCACATTGTCCAGGAAGCCAACACCTGAAGGCCCGCATTATTAAAACAGCCTCCACCATCAGTAATTTATCTGTATTTGTTTTCTTTTATTTTTTTGTAAAAAAAAAATGATAAAATAATACTTAAGAATTGAGTTCTTTCTCTATTATATTGTTCTCTGTAACCACTATTTTGTAACAAAATAAATTGTTCCCTTTCCATCTGTTTATAACTTTTAAAATGTAGGAGTCTGTATAACTCAAAGGTACAGTAAAATTTCTGCAGTTAAAAACATATTGGTTATGAACTTTACATGTAATCACAAATAATAATAACCTCTTAATTTTTTTATTTGTGATAAAATGGCTGATAACACTTTAAAAATGAGTCACTGTTCTGCTTACTTTAACTTCCTGTTATTTCACATTTTGTGGAGTTATGCTTCTATTATCTTACTTTATTCTTTTGCAATCTTGTAGAGAAAGTTTCTCTTACAATTAGTGTTAAACTCAGGACCTAAAATTGAAAATTAAATTAACCTTGAGGAGTGTATGTGGCACGAATCTTGATGGCTGTCAAGTTTGAAAGAACACTGATGAAATCTCGTGATGAAAGACGAGGTTGCCAACCATAATCTGGATGTTCATGGAGCCGGAAACTATATTGCTGGGTCTGTAAGTAATAACAGAATTGTGGGTCTGTTTACATACCTTTACAGTTCATCACATCAGAAAGTTATCACATCGGTTAAGTGATGCAATTAATCATTATTATAAATGTAATATGCAAAGATAAGGTCGAAAATCCTGCGAGAAAGGTATGTAGGCAGGTAGGACTTAACATCTTGTCAACTGTGAGGTCGTTAGAGGCAGAGCAGGTTGCTCAGGGTGCAAGTACACGGAACAAATTGCCCATGGCCTGTAATTTACCACCATCCCAGCATTCACCTTCAGTGATTGTGGGTAACCACAGAAAAATGAAATCAACATGACCAGACTGGGGATTCGAACCCAGGTCCTTCTGAATGCAGCACTGCAATACCTCTCTTGGTTAGTCAGGGGTGTATCCAGGGGACTGGGGGGACTGCAGCATCCCCCCCCCCCCTCAAAGATACACTTTTTTGAAACCCTATTATCAAAATGCAAATCATATTTATATATTTGTTACTAATCACATGACACACATTTTTTACATCCTATATTAAAATGGCAATCATTATATATATTTATTTATTTATTATTAACCACACATATGATTACATCTTACACATGAAAACTTTGTTTTCTGAATAAACGGGGGGAAATATAAATTATATTGTTTTACCTTCTTAGTGTAATAAAATGAGGCGTTGATTAGCTTACATATCCGAAAATATTAATGCTATATTTACAGATTTAAAATGTAAGATATTTAAATGATACAGTGATGCAATTTACATATGACTATTGCATTGACCTATTGTAAATTTGTGTGTATATGTGAGCGAGTTTGCATAAGTAGTTTCTATCCTTTTTCCTTTTCTATCCTTCAGCTGTGACTTGTGAACGATGTACTACTAGTGACAATACTAATACTCATCAGCCTCCCCCCTCCCCCGGCCATAAAAAAATTCTGGATACACCCCTGTGGTGAATATTAGTCAAAAGAACATTAAGAGATGACGGGGTCCACACACTTACCACCGTGGATGGCAGAGGGTTGGCCTGGCCGAAGATAGCCTGTGTGATGGACAGTCCCGTTCCTTCCAGCACCACATCCTCCACAGTTGGTGCTGGTCCACTTTCCCCTATCCTCAGCTCAAACTGCAGCTGCTGGTTGTAGCTGCCTCGCTGGTCCCCGAGAAACCTTTCTGCAAAGTGAAACCCACAACACAATGACAGTCTGCAATGAGGAAATGTGATTATCTTGGTTACAACTACAAATGTTAGCCTATGAAAACAGGAAATAACATAAAAAAAGAAGTAAGAATTACATAGAGACCAAGAGGTTTGGTTTCACACTTTTCTGAAGCCCTTCTAAAGATCTACTTCCAGAATGTTCCTCCGCCTCATGCAAACTAGGCTTAACTAAGTCTGGAAAATTGCACCAAAGGACAAAAAACTGCATTCCTGCGCACTTGGTTGTAATAATATTTTGCATAAGAACTATTTCTTACAAGGTGTTACCAACACACATGTTTTCTCATTATTTGCATTCATATTATTTATAAATGGAGCCTAATAATTTATAAATAAAATATAAAGAACAATTCAATTTATAAAAAAAAAAAGAGGAGGGACTTTTATGCTAACACAAGTATGAAATGCTTGTGATACATGGGCGGAAACAACTAAACATGTCATAGACAGGGCAATTTTTCAAATGTTTAATTCAAAATGTGTGAAGCAGCTGTGAATAGACTATACTTGTGTGCACATGCTTACTTGCATGATTTTACATACCTAGCCTAATCTTTCCAAAGCATAAAATTAGTGTAGCACTCTCACTATATATATATTTACATTAATCAATAGGTAACAATTTTGTTAGCTATACTTCAGGATTTAATCTTCGCCTGGGTTTCTGAAAATCATTCTGGTGGGAGGTGGGGGATCCTTTCACATGGACATAGCCTCCAAAATTTAACCAACAGAAAAAGGGCTAGTAATGAGTTGATCAAGTTTTTTAATACTCTCACAAAGATAAAATTCTGTAGTTATAGCAGTGAGATTAATTACAAATGCTAAGTGAAATTGCATCCTTCATAATTTCAATATGTACTTCAAAGATAAATTTCTTAACATTTCTGGTAACTTCAAGACACATGAAATAAGGTAAGAGAGAACTCATACTCACTATCTGGAACTTTGGTGCATGACAATTACTAATTTGTATACAGTGCACGAGACTTGTGGTTACAGAGCGGTAGTTGGACACCATATATAAAAAATAATCACTCGTCTAGCATGTACAACCAATGAGTCACAATGCTTCTCTGAATTATTATTAATAAAAATAGTAAGAACATTAAGTCTATTAGTGGCTTACTTAATAAAAAAAAAAGCACATTATTATCATAACAGTGCCAGATGATTTAGGTCTCGTGCAAGATAGGTAATACTAGCACAAAATACAAAGTTAATCTAAAATTATTTTTAAATGTGTGTTCTTTGTTATGTAAATTTGACTCTTTTGGTAATTGGTACTCAACTTTTCGTTGTTGCTAATGGTCGGTGTATTGGAGAAAAAATAAGTACCATGGATATGTAGCCTAATGCATGTTATGTTCACTGATATTTTAGTCAGTTGTCATGCTGTAATTTTTTGTGTAACTATCCAGAAATACATTTACTTCCTCAAGTGTCAAATTGGTGTTTTATATGTACCGAACTCTTATAACTTGTAAAACAGCAGAATTCCTGTACATGGAAGTATTGAAGCAATGCCAGATTGCATGATTTATGCTATTGTTAACCTTTATGATATGCTGCAGAGCTATGTTATAATATTATTACATACTGCATGGCAGTATTCTCACCCACTACCGCAATAGATTGAGTGTAGGTACACATTATGAGTTGATATGTGTAACACAATTTAAAATTGTTGATCATTCTGTTATACAGGAAGAGGCATTTAAAACAGGCCACCTTAATAAATCGCCTACTGGTAAAGATAGAAGAAAATGGTTCAGACAAGCATTGTTTGGGATGAAAGGGGCCATAATGTGATGTTAAGAGTTTGGTGTTACGTCGAGGGGTGAAGGAGTTAATGGGGGTCAACGTCGGTATTGTAAATGGGTTGACATACTTTATTACACACTTCTGAACAGCTATTCGCAAGATGAATGCAAATATGAGTTACACGTACTAGAAATGTGAACATTAAACCACATCGTCCTATTTAACATAATGCAATTGACCCCCATATTTCCATCACCCCTTGGCGTACAACACACCTATTTATTAGCATAACATTAATGCCCCTTTCCCCCCAAACAACATTTATCTGAAACATTTTCCTCTATAGTTGCAAGTGACATATTTATTAAGGTGGCCTGTTTTAAATGCCTCACCCGGTATAGTGTGTCAGTTCCTTTTTGTAATTCAGTTGGAAGTGAACTCTTTGTGGCTCGTCTACATTGACTGCCTGTGTCCTGACTACCCCGGTTGACCTTGGTATTGTTTACAAACACATATCCTAACAAGCTATGTACAGCACACTCCTTTTCTATATAAGCTGCACAAATCACACTAGTCTAGCACATTACACATAACCCAGCAAGCTATTTACAGCACGTAACCTCTTATATATCAAGTCTCTTGGGCTGTTTTACCATTCATCCACTGTATGTCTTATAGACACTTGTACTTGGCTCTGCTGCACTTGTCTCTTGTGGAAACCCTCAAAAGGGTGAGTGAGTGAGTAAAGAGATCTGGGAGGCTCTTAACAGTGAGGTCTTGAGAGCAGACGAGGCTGATTGATGTGAATATGGAGCAGTGCCGGAATGAGGGGCGGGGTAAACGGGAGATCCCCGAGAAAACCCGCCGACCAACGGCATCGTCCTGCACGATTCCCACTTGCGAAAATCCGGTGACCCGGCAGAGGATTGAACCCAGTTTGCCTTGGTGGGAAGCGAGCATGCTAATCGCTCAGCCACCATGGCTCCATCAAAGAGGTGATTCTCCTGGGGATCCAGGAGGGATGATGGTTAATTGAGTGATGTGGTCGCAACATTTCTGGTGCTCCATGAAAGGATCCATCTAGTCGACTTCCTTCAGGTGCAGGAATCAACTGCACCCCATTTCTTTGCACTTGGCCCTGCCATGTGTGAACTATGTATGATCTTGGAAACGAGCATATGCATGAAATTTTCCTTAACACTTCATATCGGGGCTCCATACTGTCTCTCCCCAAGCCAGTTGTCTTAGTTCTATAGCTCCATGTCTTCGGTCAAAGGTCCTCTTGTAGCGTTCTTTCTGTTTCTGGTCTTTAATACAGAATGTTTTGAAATCTGGTCATTCCTCTGTTTGTTGCTCTTGTAGATTTATTACTGGCCATGTGGTTTTTAGTGCTATCCCAAACAGAAGTTCTGCTGGTGACGGTCCGCTTTCTGCATGCAAGCAATCCTAGGTTTTGGTTCGCTGATTTAGAGAGGATATTCTTTGCTACTTTCGCAACACTCTCTGCTTCCCTGTTTGATTGGGTAAATTTGAAACATATTGACGTAAATCATCATTTCGTGTCAATTATGTACCCAGTGAAGAAAATGTTTCTGATTTTCTAACAAAACCCTTATGTAAGCTTAAGCACAGAAATTGTCTTGATGGTACTGGTCTAGTTTAAATATAAATGAAAAATTGAACCTAAGGGGTGAATAAAATAAAGATTTAAAAGAGGGTATTGGTGAGTAAATCTTAGAAGTAAGATTATTTTTATTTTTTGGGTGTATGTAAATACACAAGTCATCCTCCATTGATATTTTGACTAGCGTAGTAATTGCAGCCATGATGGCATCTTGTATGTGTGTTTTTGATGTAGCAGTTTGCCAGTAAACTGCTTTAAAATGTGACCGACTTTTCCTGATCCTGAGTTCTAAATTTTACAACCCAACAATATGTGCTACTAGTAGAGCCTACTTAGAATTGCAACAGATCAAGTACGCAGTACTAACATTTGATTCAGCTAATCAGTATTTCTCGTGATACATGCCTTTTACTTCAAGTGAGTGCCCATTACAAACACAAAAATCTTTATTTTGCATGTATAGACCCTACGGCATTTGGTAAAGATGTATTATTGTCAGTTGACATTATCCTGCATTCACACAACTAAAAATGTTTGCAGAGTAGCAATTATATACATTTATTTACATTTTCCCCTGACCCAGATGAAAATTCTGTGACATTTCCCTGATTTTTCCCTTTCACATGAAATTCCCTGACTTTTCCCTGTTTCCCCTATGGGTGAACAGCCTGCAGTTTATGCACTACATCCTCTTAAAAGATATTCCTGTCGCTAGCAGCACTTTTTCAGCAGAACACTGAGTGTACCAAAAATCACTAATCTGGCTAGTAAGCAAGGTAATCAACCATTACAATAAATTCTTACCTGGTGCCACAAAATACAGGGTTTCGTCCCCAAGAGATTTCGCTCCCAGAGTCTGTGTGATTGCATTGTACTGGACTGGCAAGGGTTGCTCATTGTAGTCCTGGGCTTGCCAGCGCTCGTTCCCGCTAGAAAACATGCTCTCGATGGTGATCCGGGAGTTGTCACGTGTTGACTGGCACACTGAGGAGTGCCCGTAGCAGAAGCAGGGCGTGCATCCAAACACGTTCTCCTCGTCCAAGTTGAAAAAGCCTGGCTTACATCTGCAAAGCATTGGTGTGCATTTTAAGGACCAATGTGGGGTTATTGGTAACAGGATATATTATGGGTATTATTCAACTTCAAATTACCAAAAGGAAAATAATGGTTAAGTACTGTGAGTTTTGGGTTTTATATTACGTGGTCATACACTCAAATGGTAAAGAATATGGGTTCTCCAGAGTCATACTGGACTAGAACTAGTCAAATACTGACTGTTCATAGATTGTCAAACTGAAAAATGGACATGCACCATCAATGGTATGGTATTTTCGCCAAATGAGCATGGTGTCTTAGGCTACACAGCCACCAAAGTTCCCTTTGGTTGGAACTGTTCACTTGTAACTTCATTAGTAGTTACTCGAGGGTGAAACTTTCAGGGGTGTAAAATCCATAAACCAGACGAAGGGACGCATGGGTACCTCATCGAACATTGCATAGGTGGCTATTGTACAGTTTTATCAAACTGCAATTTATTATAGGGCTATATGTAATGCTAAGAGAAACTGTTACATAACAATACTTTGCTATATGTATATGTACATACTTGAACTCCACACACACACCACTGCAATTCTAGAGTAGAGAAGGATGGGTGGTTCAACATCATTCTCGCTGTACTACTCTGAGAGTGGTTGCTGCCACAGAGTAAAACAGTATTTTCTGAAAGTTGGAGAGGTTGGCGGCCCTTTCTCACGTAAGGTAATATGGCTAAGTGAACCTTCCAGTTCAGAGCTGGACATACTCACCTCCCGCACTGCTTGCCTTCGACATTCTCCTTGCACTGGCACACCCCGGAGCCGGGATCGCAGTTGGGCACGTTGCCCAAACTGCCGGCAGTGATGCAACCACAAGGTCGGCAGCCCTGCGGCCCGAAGTCGTAGTAGTTGAGCTCGCAGCGGTCGCACTTGTCGCCGGTCACTCCAGGCTTGCACTGGCACCGGCCCTCGGAGTTACACTGCAGGTTCCGGGATCCTGCAAGGAAACCACACTCGCAGTACTTTACACAGACCCCAGGTGAAGGATGAGAGAAGGCAGTTTGTGAATGAAGGGTATCTACTCATCGACATTCCTTGAAAGGATTAATAGTTCCCTTTACGTATTACGCTGGATTTACATTGGCGCGACAGATGCGATGCGACTGTAAACTGTGGTTGTATGTAACGAAAACACTGTGATGCGACGCGACACCAAAAAAAACTATTTTGACCACTCACGGCTGAAAATACGAAAGTGTTGCAAATGGCCATCTGTGTGTGTTTAAGTGAACGAATGAAGAAGAATAACTTATAACACAAACAACCACATGAATGTTAGGGTTTTGTAGTTTTGGAAAAACTGATATGGGTCTAAGTATATTTTTATATAATTTACGAACGATGTCTATCTCCCCCCCCCCCCCCCAAAAAAACAGTCTCAATTGTATTTACAATCATCGCATGTTATTACAAATGCTACCAACTGAACATTGCCACCACTCTTGCAGCGAGAAAATACACTCGTTTAATGACGATTGTCGTACCGCGACACAACGAAACTTGAAATTATTTCTATTCATAAAGTCCGTTGCGCCAGAGATTTCTGTCGTGTTGATGTCACGAAATACTCGTTTGTGATTGGGTGAAACATTAGTTACGTCGCGTCGCGCCTGTAGCGCCGATGTAAATACAGCATGGTAGGTATAGGCTGTTCACGGTAAAGTGAACACTTTTGAGGTCCTAATTACCTTTTCCTTTCTTTTCCTGTCAGACAATTATTTTATACTTTTAACTGCCTTTAAAAATAAATATTGCCATGTTAGTGATAAACACAGTGTGTATATTTACACCGGACTTGCAAGTTAACGTCTGAGGCTACAATAAAATATATTTATTGACTATTACTCTACATGAGAGGGCTTTAAAAAATGCTTACTTTACCCTGAATGGCCTATATCTGCAAAATTTGCGTTACTTTATGGCTGCAAACTAAACTCCAAGACGTGTATGCTCGCTTGACATCTGCCATTGGCCGACATCTTGCGGCACGTCTTAACGAAGCCTTCAGCCAACTGAAGGCTCCCACCTACCTAGATCTTTTTTTCGCGTTGGAGGCAGCGGAGCTCGGGAGCGATAAGGGCGACACTGCTACGCGCATCAAGTATGCCATCGCCACTAGGAGCAAGACTCAGAACTGGCGTGCAGTGTTCTCGTCACCCTGCGTGTACCTATGGGACTTTCAGCAGTGACCCTATTATTTCATTGGTGGGAAGTCTGCAGCAAGTTTTAATGCAGGGCCATCGAGTAGTTTCGTATGTTTCTGACATGTATATTTTGAGCTACAGAGCTTTGAAAAAGGTATTTTGGAGTACTTTGAAATTATGTTTCTAAGACCTTGTCCACAATAGATCGTCGACAGTCGAACGGTCCACACAGACCTACTTTGTCTGCGGACGCATGTCCCAAGGCGCGTGTCTACAATAACGTCCGAAGCTAATCTTTCCAACACTGGCACCAGAGTGCACCAAATTCGACGCTGTCCAAAGCTAAGTTTTCAGACACTGAAACTAGAGCGCACACAAATCGGCGCATCAATAAATTGTATGCGATTACTCGTAATTATTTATTTTTTAATTTGAGTTATGCGAGTGAGTACGTTTTGATTTTGCTTTGATTTAACTTCATTTTTTTTTCTCTCTCTAGTCAGTACATTTTTGTATTTTTAATTATTTAAGTTTCGTTTTCACTGTTATGAGATTGAAGGTTATTACTTTGAACAAATAGCGAGTTTTATTTTTTCAGTATTCCTGTTTCGTTATCAATACATCATTATTTACTTTTACAGTTTGCAAGCGATAAAATGTAAATAAAACAAATAATTTGGAACACGTCCGCAGACTGTGCGTCCGCGGACGAAAGTTGAAGTTGGCGAATGATCTTGGGACATTGGGACGGCGAGCTATGACATAAGAGGGTCACGTGCACCAATCAGCAGTTATGCGTCCACGGACCATGGTCCGCCAATCAGTTATTGTGAACTAGGTCTAATGTATGTGACGTCTTGAAAGCATTCAAGAGACCTCGTCTTAAACGTTTGTTCTTTTCGTAGATTAGCACAGTGGACGTGCGTTTAATAGATTTGTTAAAAAAAAAAAAACAACACAAGTATTTCGAACACTACAATGCTGCTCAACTGCCAGGAAGGCGATGAACCACAGAGTAGAAGAGTACACAGAGACAAAATGGTGTGGCGGTTCATTTAATGTGGGCGTACCCATTCTTCGATTGGCCGCGCGTGGCTCTGCGTGCTGCGAAAGGTTCCCTACTGGCTGTACTACCGACTGGCAAGTAGATTACCAGGTGCTGATTGTCGAACTGCGTTCCAACATTCTGCTGGCGCATGCGGCTAATGTTCGCAGGCTAAGCAGTTGTTTCACTTGTCTTCTTAAGTACTTTGTAATTGAACGGTTCGGACAACCAATCTGCAGTAAAGTAGCCATAAAGGTTAATGATGCCTTATACATCACAGTAGCCAGTGAAATTACGCATTGTTCGCTCATAGGTACTGTTAGCACAACAAGTCCTGGCGGGTGAATTTAGACCTGTTCTACAAATCGTGGACTCGGAAAAGCAAGTGGAACAAGCCGACGACTCGGGATGAATTTTAATCATCCTACAACACGAAGAAACGTACAGTCTTGCAACTACAAAATCAAAAATGCTCAGCTGTTGCAAATTTCTTATACAAGTTCCATAATACACACATCTCATTTTGTATATTTTTACAGTGTTTAAAAATATGTAAATACTACTGCCGAACAATGTTCACTTATTTTTTTAAAACAATAATGATAATCGCCACGGCAAATCGAAGCACTTGTTGCCGTGTATACTACAATGTCCACGAAAACGAATATCAACAAACCAAATAATCAATTCCTATTGGCTGCACGGAT
This sequence comes from Dryococelus australis, assembly GCA_029891345.1. Classification (NCBI taxonomy): domain Eukaryota; kingdom Metazoa; phylum Arthropoda; class Insecta; order Phasmatodea; family Phasmatidae; genus Dryococelus; species Dryococelus australis. The sequence goes on along the minus strand of CM056999.1, from coordinate 124,872,825 downwards.
TCACGGACACGGATGAGTTGGGAGATTGCCTGGCTTTCTTACGGGTATCCGCACGTTATCCACGTCCGCATGTGTGTCATTGCAGATTTAAACGGAGTGTGTTACGCGACCGCTTCCGTGATTCGTATACGAGTACGAGTCACTGTAGAACGCGCCTATGGGGTGCAGGGTACGTCCGGCGAGAGGAGAGTTAGCTGCAAGCGTGCTGCGCTGCACCCAGAGGGCGGGGAAAAATGGAGTACCCCGAGAAAATCCGCCGACAAGAGGCATCGTCCAGCACGATTCCCACATGCGAGAATCCGGGTGTCAACCTGCCGGAAATCGAGCCCGGATCGCCGTGGTGGGAGGCGAGCACCCTAGCCACTGCGCCACCGCTGCCCCCAGAGTAAACAATAGGACGCTTCTTTCTTGTACGCTGCGAAAAGCAGCCTACCGCAACCTGACTACCTTACTAAAAACATTAGTCACCGTATAATTCGATGCGCGCTGAATGTTTGTGTAACAGTTTGTACACAGCTGGACCGTCATTAATAACAGCTTTAGCCGGCAGGACCGTACCGTCGATCTAAGCGCAGATATGTCCGCTGGGTGGCTCAGTTCTGTCTCCCCACCACCAGGGCCGTATAGCGCGACTTCATATCACCCCACACTAAACTCACTCAAGTCTATATTCGCTAACTAACAACTTCCCCAACTTCCTCCAGTTCTAATCCAGTTAAATGAATATACTTATATTACTGAGGCCACGGTGGTCAAGCGGTTAGCCTAATGGCCTCCCACCAAGGCGATCCGGGTTCAATCCCCGGTCGGGTCACTCCAGATCTTCGCATGTGGGAATCGTGCTGGATGATGCCGTTGGTCGGCGGGTTTTCTCGGGGATCTCCCTTTCATTCCGGCGCTGCTCCATATTTACCTCAATCACCCTTATCGGCTCTGAAGACCTCAATTTTGCCCTCTCCGCTTTGCGCTGGTTTGCTGTGCCCTTTCATCTAGACCCTTTCTTTCTCAGGCAGTCATGGCACCAACCATGCTATAGCCGCGATGCATGCACCCTTTAAAAAATAATAATCCGACGGCCTAAAGTGTATATGGTTTGTCCTGAGATGCATCCTATTCTTAAACCCAACCGTCTTAGTCAATAACATGCATGCCGAAGGGCTCACAGAACTGTGGAAGAGCTCACGCTGGCATCTGGGAAGGCGAGCCGCCAGCACTTCTGGCGCTTACAGTAGGGCAGTGAATTCTAGCATGTTACCAAATAAGACGAATTGTCCACGAGTTCAAAGTTTCCCATTATTGTTATTGTCGTGTAAGTTACAATATCTAGTCTGCCACACTAGAACTACTTCAAGTAATATTGACCATGCTGCAGTTGCCTTTTGTTCAAAATCAAAATTACGTTTTAATGGCAGAGTCATAGACTCATCTACTTCAAAGACTTTTTTTTTATGGGAAATGGATTCGACCCGCATTAGTTGCTCTCTAGTGTGGTCTTTTGCAATATAGTTTACAAAAATAGTAAATTAAATAGCTTGAAATTGAGAATCTTTCTAAGTACTTGTATGTTGTTGGTGATATTGGACATATAAGGAGAGAAAAACGTACTTACATTGATAATAGTGAAAGAAAATATTAACTTTAAATGGAATGTTATGCAACGTTATTGCCATGTGGGTAATAAACACAGTGTGTACATGCCACCACACTCGGAAGTTAACGTCTCAAGTCAAAATAAAATAAATTTACTAACTATTACTCGAAATGAGAAAACATTCAATAGTGCTCACTTTACTGTGAATAGCCTCATATCACTCACTCACTGTGCGGAAAGCAAACACAGTATTTAACTTTTCGACTCCTCTCAACTCGTGCGCAAGAATCGCTATGGAAATGTGAAAATCTGATCGTCAGATATTAATTCAAAGAGAGAGCAATGTATGCTGGCGAACAGCACTACAAAAACACTACAAAGTACGCAAGTCTCGGGTCAATTGAGGCTCAAGGTAGATATGGCCAACAAACGACTATCAGAGTTTTAGAAAAAGTCTCATTCGAAAACGGTTTAATATATCTGAGCGATGCGTGTGTGTTTTTTGTTATCGTCCGAATGCTAGTTTCTGGATTCTCATTCCGTGCATTTTTTTTTAAATGTGAAAACGGCTAACAGGTGTTCACACGATACGTTTTGTGGAATAAAATTCGGGCACAGGAAAGTATTGAGATATGAAAAAACACTTCGATCATTATTATTATTGCGCCATAAATAAAACGACCACGTGGTCACTGGAAGTCTGACAGGCAAGTTGACGCCAATACCTACCGCACGTCATTTATAGGCTGTTCATGGTAAACTGAGAATTTTTGAAAGCCCTGCTTAAGATCTACTTGTATGCACGCATGTATTCTTCCGCCATATGTTGAATTATCACTGTTATGGGCTTCATCACTTTATCTATGCTCCAGTAAAGTGAAACTTTAAAATAATTTGAAAAGTAAATATTTTACAAATCTGCTAAGTCTAAAATCTAGATGAATTAAAAAACAAAGTGAAAGAAATCATAAGTTTTTACGAATGCTTATCTAACACTTTTAATTAGATGTTAAGACATGGAACTAATTTCCCTACATCGTTACCAACTTTACTGGACGCATGTCACAGTGCGCCCGTTAAAATACATGCAGGTAGGAGCAATGACTTTTCCCAAGACCTTTATATGTGTTAACGTATCTGGCGTGGGACTAGCAAAATACCGCCAGCCATATGGCGTCCTTACTGATTAACGCAGAAATAAATTAGTTGGTAAACGAGCTGGCCGCAATAGCAAAGAAAAAGTCGTTATAGTGAGCACTTTTGAGGGCCTAGTTACGTTTTCCTCTCAGTCATTTTTTATCCTTATACATCATTTTTTAAATAAATATTTCTATGTAAGTAATAAACACAGTATGCATATTCCACTTCACTCGCAAGTTAACGTCAAAGGCTAAAATAAAATGTATTTATTGTCTATTATTCCAGATGAGGAGGCTTTCAAAAGTGCTCACTTTACCGTGAATGGCCTATAAACGATCAAACTACTGACTAAACGTATTACTGGTCATGAAGACGACGCGATGCAGGCCTCGGACATCTACGTGTCGGTGCACCCAAAGGCGTGGCCAGAGTTGGCTAGTAGCTATATACTGGTAACAGGTGGTTCCATTCGAACGACCCAGCCAAATGTCTTAAGGGGGCGTGGGACATAAATTAATACCAAGTACGTAAATTGATGTTTAATGGTTGTTGAAAGCCAACATAGAAAAAATTTAAAATGGCAATCCTAGATAATAGGTTTTGCCAACTTAACGACCAAGTATTTTGCAGTATTACTGTATCAATTCAGCACAGTGTCTTGCGCCACGAAAACACACAAAAATTGACGACGTCAGAAATATCTCGGCAGAATGTCACTCAGGTAAAATATTTTCTATAGTAGTTAGTAAAAACTATTCTGTATGGTTGCCCTTTCTTTGTTTTCTCTATCGGCTTCCATAACATTGGCAAAATACGATAAACCTCAATGGCATTGATTTATGTCCCGTGCCCTCTTAAGGCTGTGTTCCAAATAGCCAGCACTCACACTTGCACTCCCTCCTTATGGAACTATCGTCACTCGCACTTTTCAAATTAATCCATACTGTCTGCAATCGATTGTTATTCCGCATGAACAAAAAAAATATATTTACTTAAAAAACATTATATTCATTAATTATATTTCAATTAACGATGCCTTGATTAGTAGGGATGATGATAGGTATGATAGTAATGTATAAAAAGAGTCAGGTATAAATATAATCTGAAATCAACAGTTTTAACTTGGAATTTTAGCACCGTATATTATAAAATTATGAATTAATAATTTCCTAATTTATACATATATTAAATACTAACTGAAAATACTTTACAGTGAAAAATACTTGTTCCTGTGCCATTCCACTGTTGTTAGTACTGTAGAAAACAAACAATAGATTGGAGGTTGTAGCGAGCACGGATAGAGAGCATGCATGTGCACACTCTCGTAAACAAACACTCGCACTCGCTCTGGATGGACATTTAGAACAGCACTCTCTGACGTCATTGCCGAGTGCATGAGAGTGCTCATTTCTTGCTATTTGGAACATGGCCTAAGTTACCACCTAATGTGGCCAAAGCCAGCATTGATGTAGATACTTGTGGTTTAATGAAACCAAAAAGTAATACCTAGAACATTATGAGCCTCACTCCATTTATCACGTGGTTTTTTTAAAACTGTAAGCCATATGGGAGAGCATTCGTGTAATAGGTGGTCTTTTGCATACTCGGCCCGGATCACGCCTTGTTCACGCCTATCAGTGTACCTTTCTATTACAACTTGGACGATCACTAAGATCCCCTGTCAGTGGACTGCGAAGACACTGGAATTTTATATAATATAAATAGATGGAAAAACAAAGCGACGAGACGTGGCTTTCAGAGTTCAAAGTCAGTTTATTAAGGACCTGCAAAATCCTTCAGAACTAACAGTTTCAAACCATTCCATTGGTAATGGAAAACTTGGCATGCGCTAAGAGCCCAGGGGCAAATGATTCCATTGAGGCAATTTCTTACTTCTTTTCAAAACGTTATACACTCCTTTTCTAAATAAAAAAAACTATATTGCTATATGAATAGCAAACTACATAGGTTTTAACTAATATTTTAAGAAAACAATTCCATTGGTTTCTTCCTTGACAACTTAGTTTCCATCCATCTATGAACAGTGGGGACCCCCTGGTGTCCAGACCCAGGTGATTTTGTCTCCTCCTCCTCCCCTCCCCTTACTTATTGACCCCTTCTCAGTGGGGTTTCTTACGTCATTGAGCCGGCGAATGTAGCCGGGTGTGTTCCTTCAGCATTACAATGGGGAAAGGCAGCCGTCTCGGTAGTGTGTGGGACGGCTCGCTATGGGCACGGCACCCGCTATGGTCAAAGGCGGCCATCGTGCATCTTCTCTGTGATTCCCGACTCTATGCAAAAGACGGAAGCTACCCACTATCACACTTTATCAGGAAATTATTCAAATTCAACTGCTGCTACATGCACACTGATAATTATGGGAGGGGGAAGGGTTGAGCATTACATTCTTCGATAATTAAGCATGACGCCTTAATGAACTGACGCCCCAGACCTTAATTAGGTAAAACACGGAAAAACGAACCACCGAAAAACAAAACAAACAAATGGGGTGTGGCTGTGTTTGTGACACGGCCGTTTGTTTTGCGTGAATACGTCTACGTTGACGCGCTCGGACGCCTTGATGTTTTTTTGTACGTTCCCGGCACCGCTTCACTCAATCATATAGGGTTTTATGGGTATCGTTGGATTACTTTTGAGATGCTCTTTCCAACTCTATACGATTTCTGTATTTCGACTTGGCTTTTTGATGAGTATAGGCCGACATTTGGTTAAATTTTCTTAATTTTTTACATTAAACTCATACAATTTCCCCATAACCACGCCACACAAATATTTTTACACACGAAATCGATTAATCTTGACGAGAACTGTCGATTTAAACCTAAACGAGTGTCGTAGCCTCTCCTAGTCAAAAGTTATACTACGCGGAAGTTATGAGACGCGGCGAAACGAACTCAAAACTCTGTTGTTCCAAAAAAATTATACAAAACTGTATTTCCCCGAGTGTGGCAAAAATGCCATAAATTCAAGATGGCGGGTGGGTATATGCCTTAAGATCTACTTGTATGTACACTCTATTCTTCCTCCATATGTAAAATTAACATTCCTATGGGCCTGATCACTTTATTCATGTGTCGGTCAAGGAAAACTATGAAATTATTAGAAACTTAATATGTTACAAATGTATTATTCATATACTTATGCATACATAAAAAGAACAGGAAGTAAAAGAAAATATTTCCGTATTCACAAATATTTACTTGATACTCTTAATTACACGTTAAGGCATAAAACTTCTTCCTCTCCGTCATTGCCAACTTAACTGGTCGCACTGTAGCCAGTATACCCATCAAAAATACGCAGGTAGGGGCCAGTGATACATTTGTCAAAAGTTAACTTCAAAAAGTACTCACTTTACCGCGAACAGCCTTTAAACAAGTGTTTTGAGATGTTCGCAACCAATTTGCACTGCAGTTTGATTAAATTGAAATTTGAAAAAGTATTTTTATTCATATAAAAGTGCTCGTCATTTGGGAATTCACATACAAACACATTCATCACTGTTGACCATGTGACTGACAATTGTGTTGGCATGGGGCTATAGATAATTATATATATATATATATATAACATAATTTTTTTATAATACTATAATTTTGATTATATATTATATTATAATGTATAATTATAGTATAATGTATAATATATTCTGATATTATAATTTGTAATATATATATACAAATATAAAATATTTTAATAATATATTATATAAAGTCAATGTTGGTGTTGTGCGCAGGTGACGAAAAATGTGTGGGGCCGCGTGTTTGGTCTGTACGACACTCACCGATCTCGTCGCAGTTGCAGGCGATGCAGTAGCTGTCCTCCCTCTCATAGTAGTTCTCGCGACAGCGCTCGCAGTTAGCGCCGTCCCTGTTGCCCGTGCAGTCGAGGCAGTGACCGCCGTGGCCCGTGCGCTGGTACAGCTCCTTGTCGAAGAAGCAGCGGTTCGAGAAGCCGTTGCAGTTGCACGCTGCAACAGTCGAACAAACACAACCTCCGTCACACTCCACCTGACTGTAGTTACACGTCAGTTTGAAAGTTAACTACCAGCTGGCGCAGAGATTATCATCAAATACCTTATCTATGGAATAGCTATTCCACACATTTATCTAGAGATCGTAGTTCAGGCCCTTAGTGATCCATACTATACACAAAAGAAAACATCGTACAATAAGATGGCCCGCCTCACACGCGGGCGTTATAGTCCGTTCATGTTCACTTCCACAACTTTTCTGAAGCCCTGCTCAAGTTAAACTGGACTCACAGCCATCCATCGCACCCGCCAGTCGCCCGTCCGTCAGTCAGTCATCCGTCTATATTTTTCCATGGACTAAATGACCGGTCTCGCTGGTTGCGCACATCCAATCTCCGTGTCCCAACATTGAACTGCTTGTCTGCCAACACGTCTAGCGAAAACGGCATGGTTTGGATTTTAGGTTAGAATACTGTTTAAGAAACCAGTGCTTTCAGATGTTTGTATACTTGCTCGAACCGATTTGTAATGCAGTTTGATTAAATTAAAATCGATAAAAGTATTTTATTCTAATAATAATGCTCGTCATTTAAAATTTAAGGTATAAGTAAACACTTTCCTGACTGTTGGACATGTGACTTTGACAGTTGTGTTCCTTTAAAGTAGGTCAATGTTGGGTACATGCGCACAATACGAATAAGCGTTCTACTTAATCTTTACTCTATCATTTTTTTATACGTCAATTGAAAGCGATTCGCAACAATCCGTTGTTAGTCAATCCTTCTGTATGGCAGAATCTCAGTGTGACAACTTATTATCGTGATCTTTAATTTCTTTTAATGTTAATAGTGGTTGAAAATACATTTTCAAGAGAGAAACATCTTGGGGAAATAATTTTTTTTTTTTGCGTTATGAGAATTTATGCTGAATTATTGTTTACATTTTAAATTCCTGAATTTACCACCAAAGATAATATATGCATATCCACCGCCTTGCATTTTATTTCAAAGTGCGTACACGCATCTTTGGAATGTCATTAGAAGGCGGTGGCCCACCTGTCGGTCCGTCAAAAGTTAAAGTTTGAGTTATATTTGATGGATTGACGATTAGAAAAAAAAAAAAGGTTTACCTGCAATTGGTCAAAGATCACGGGACCGCATGACGGACGGGTGACTGACGGATGCAACGGATGGTTGTGAGTGCAGCTTTACATTTTCAGGCTATTCTTCCGCCTCGCACAAATAGTCGACAAAATTTCACCAAATGGATAACACACTACATTTGTAGGCACTCAGTTTAGAAATCCTTTAACATGAGAACTATTTCTTACAGTCCATTCACGGTAACGTGAGCACTTTTGAAAGCCCTCTCATTTGGAAACACAGTCAATAAATATATTTTATTTTAGCCTTAGGCGGTAACTTACAAGTGGGTAGAATATACACACTGTGTGTATTACTTCCATGGCAATATTTATTTTAAAAGGTATTTAAAGGATAAAAATGGCTGACAGGAAACAGTAACTAGGGCTTCGAAAGTGCTCACTTTACCGTGAACATCCTGTACTAGGCATTACCAACACACTAATTTCCTCCTGGTTTTTAATCATATTAATTATTAATTAATTAATACAATTTATAGATAGAATATAAGGAAATTTCTAGCTTAACAGAAAATAAAATACTTTTATGTTAACATAAGTTTAAAATGCTTGTGATACATGCTATATTTATAGAGCAATCAAACATGTCATGTATGGTGTGATTTTTCAAAGGTTTGATCCAAAAGGGCGTGTAGATGCCGCGAACAGACCATATCAATAGTTGCTGAGTCTAGCCTACATTTTTAGCTATCTCATAAACAGCTGCTGCCAATAATATCATGCACAGCACATTTTTATTGGCCGCGATATATGAAAAAGCGATATAATGATACTTATACAGTGTTTGTTTATATATATTTATAGCTTACTGGCGAGACTTAATATTAAAATTCAAACATTATTATTACATACAGAAATACTTTACAGATATACTGATTTCAGTTTGTATTTGTTCATGTCAGACTGAAACAGAAACGAGCACGGGTAACACCAGAGCATTAACCAATAGAGGCGTCGGAACAAAGGAGGGAAGGGGGGAGGGGCATTGTCCCTCCCCCAATCACTCTACGGGACGCCAAAGGCTTCACGAGGTATTGCAGGTTTTCATACTTTACGTAATTTTAATAAATTTTGGGGTCACTAAATAATGTCACACGGTATTCTTGTACTGGTATATTTTTTTCTGATAAAATATATGTATAGGAAGCAACAAGTGTGAGTGTAAACACATGCATCTTTGTTTTAAAATCTTAGTATTGGGAAGGGGCCTTTTATCCAGGATTAAGAGCGCCGAATCCTCTATATGAGCTTGACTTCCCCACCCCCAATCTTAACATAACTGAGGAAGGTTTCGACGCCCCTGTTAGCCACGCAGAGAATGATTAAGTGCACAACACAAGTAAGGCGCGGCGTACTCTGTAATCACCAGTACTGCTGAAGATTAACGTAAGTGGACGTTTTAGTTTGTTAAATCTCAAAGTTGTGTGCAGAAAGGAGGTTAAAGAATCCCGGACTTTCTGACTGTTGTAGTTTACGAAACATCTGAAGCTCTAAGCATCACGAATTGGTCTATGTATTGTTCACTCTAACTATAACTTCAGAATCAGCATCAATCAAAGTCTTCTACAGCGAGGAAACAGCCACCGTTGATAGTGTCTGTTCATGTAGGAACACACCATGCAGAACACTAAACATATGGCCACAAAGGGCCACACCACAGAGGCGAAATCATACATTTCTACCGCCATCGTCTATAAACTGTGTTTGCAGACTGTAATGCCCGCCCGTATACATATTATAGGCTATTCGTGGTAAAATTAGCACTTTTGAAAGCCCTGCTTACGATCTACTTGTATGCGCGTTGTGTATTCTTCCGCCTTACGTAAGATTAACATTGTCATGAGCCTCATCATTTTATTCATGCGTCGGTCAAGTGAAACTGTGAAGTTATTAGAAAAGTAAATTTTTTACCAATCTGCTCATTTTTACACTTCGATACATTAAAAAAACCGAAAGCGAAAGAAAAAATTTAAGTGATCAGAAATTGTTACCTAACACTTTTAATTCGACGTTAAGATGCGGAACTACTTCCCATCCATCGTTACCAACTTTACTGGGCGCATGTCACTCAGAGCGCCCGTTAAAATATATGCAGGTAGGGGCAGTGATTTGTTTCTAAGGTTGATTTCAAAAGTGCTCACTTTATCGTGAACAGCCTTTATTTACAAAAACTATCTTAAATTAATTTACCATTAGAGCTGTACAAAAGCAGCCGAGCTTTAACGTGTCTGTCGCACGAGTACGTTAACAGAACATTTTTCAAATAGCACCTTTTAACAAACACGAATAATCAAAAGAACACAAATAAACCACGGCGGGTGTCACTGGGTCTTAACGGGCGAGGGCTTGCCTTCGAACAGGCACAGATTCTCGTCATACACCAGCCAGGCGGGCGTGCTATCAAACTGATGAGATGGAAACTGCCCCTGTGTGATTGCTTGCAGCCCCTCCAGAATACTTCAAGAACTTAATACTGCGCTCTAAATTCGAATCAGTGGTAAACCACCGACTCGCAGTGAAATTCAACTACTCTAATCAGTGAAACTGTCCCCACTTAGAATCGGTGGAAAACCACGTGGATGTTTCAGGGAAACAATTTCACTGATTGAATAAATGACAGCCAACTGCGTGTGGCGGATTAAATATTGTTTTAAGGAATTTAACCAAATCATTAAGAGAAATCAACATATTTCCGATAGTCACAGTTTATATTGTACAATCTAATGTAATTAGAAATAGAACCAGGAAAAATTCGCGGTTTCCACGATTCCAACTTACAGCATCCCGCTTCCAGACCGTTACCTTACCATCCCAGCTAACAAGCCAACGTTGATACTTGAATTATTGTATTTGTTGTGACTACAACGAAACTCTGCCATCCTTGACCGTCTCTTATGTTTTCCCCTTCTTTATTCGTTATTCATTCTCGTGGGTGAACATCCAATAAACTTCAGCCAAATTATTTCCATACTGCACTTTTAAACATTTCTTTACAATGACTGTCAGAATATTGCATCAATAAGAACAGACGCGCGATTATGTCTCTTCGACATTGCGGTAAAGATGCAAATATCTCATAAAAATATCACTGTCCATTAAAATTATATTGGAAATGAATAGTCTCAGAAGTATAATCTGAGATATTTGCTTCTTAATGTCCCCCCCCCCCCCCCAGTTTTGGGTGGTGATTTTCTCTTTCGTCTGTTCAATACAAAATGCTGATAATTTTGAGCTGGGTTCATTACCATCCTCTTTTGTTCTTGGTGCCAAGGGTGACTAGATTACTGTACAGTAATAACTCTTTATTATTAATCTAAAATTCATAACTACAAATTTAATTTTAGTGATCTAAGTCAGCCCTCACTCGCAATCCTTTTGAGTTTACATATACCTGCCCTCAAATCTTGGCTTGGTTTATCCCCTTCAAAAGTGCATTGAAGTCGTGAAGTCACTATTAGACTCCAAATCAAGGAGATGGGTGCACCATCAAGCAGCCTTTCGGACAAAGGTACGAGTTATATATACCTTTTACACGCCGTACATTGCGCATTTCGTTATTCACCTGTCTATACAACTCTGCATCGCAAGGATCGCTTTTTTTATCGCCATATGGGAACTTTCATTCGTACACTAACCATGGAAACGTATGGAAGATATGTATAATTTGTTTATATAGCAAATGTTTCAACCCTACCATTTTTGTTTCGCGCCGGCCTTCCGTGGCGCAGTAAGTTGGTGCGCCGCTGGTCTGGGGTGCGGGAGGCTCTGGGTTCGAGTCCCAGTCAAGGCATGGGTGTTAGTTTAAGCTAGTTTGTAAGCCGTCCCATGATAAGCCCTCAGGCATAGCACCGGGAGACGTTATTAAGCCCTTTCCAATCCAATTTTTTGTTTCGGTTGTACACTGGAAGTTATACACACCAAAACAATGTTGTACTATCGAGGTTACTGAGTTACTAATGTTGCTCACGACTCAAGAGAAAGTATGAGATGAAAACACTCAGTGTCTATACACGAAACCACACAAAACTTGACGAATGTCTCTTTTTTAAGAGTGGGATAGACCCCCCGCGGTTTTTTTTTTGTTTGTGAAATAGTTGTTGGCGCGAATACGCGTATCTCGGTAAATAAATGTTCTGCAAATACGACTTTTTGTCAGAAAAGATATTTTAAAAAACTTTTATCTATGCCCTTTTTTTTTTTTTTTAACTTTTGTCATATTATGTATATTCGTGGAGAAAAAAATCGTTAAAATGGTCAAATTTCTAATTTTTAAAGCTTGCCTATGCAGTTTCCTAAAGCGGCAAAAGAAAAGTGCAAAGATACGAGCGTAGTTTAATCTGTGGGCTTTCATCGCGTGTAATAAAACCCCACTGTTAAAGATCTAATTTGCACAGTACAGCGTCACGACGGAAACACTGCACGCTTGGCGCGTAGGAGCGACGAGGCAATAGGCGTGCGTGTTAGTGTCGCCCGTATCGCTCCCTCGCTTCTTGACCTTGGTCGCAGGGGGCGCATCCCAATCTTAATGCGCCTACTACCCCAACGAACATCCGTAACGAGCAGCCGACCACAGGCAAGAGCAAGACTTTTTTTAAGGCGTGTAGCAAGAGCAAAACGAACAAAGGTGTACGAATTAAAAAAAAAGTACTCTTCAACATGGAGGGGTATACAGGTTGTGAAGAATTGTGGTTATTGAAGGGTGCGTAGCAGCACAGTGACAAGCAATCATACGGGTACCTCATCCAGTATTTACAGACAATGAGAAACCGTGAATTCTTTTGTGCCAACTTATTTTTATCCAAAAAAATTACAGCGTCTTGTTGCCTTAGTTATTGGGTGATACATTTTTGACAGGTCTTAATTACGAAGCCAGACGAATCGCAAACAGTTCAGAATTTCAATGCCAGCACTGATGATTGCCCAGAGAAATGTAGACTCATCTCCTCACACAAATAACAGCTAATATTGAACGAAAACTGTCAGACATAAGCACGTGTCATTCAACATTAGAATTTTGCTCTTTCTGACACCAATTTTGGCTTTTTTCTGGAAGCTAGCAAACAGTCGAATTTTCTCTCGATAAACTATTACGTGTTGTACTGGTAAATCATGCGCATAAAACACGTTGTATACTTGTGTGTTAGAGTTTTCACAAAAATTTGACTATTTATAAAAATCGTTACACGGAATATTTTTATTATTTGTGAGATAGTAGTGTTTTCATTTAAATTATAATATTAACCACATATGTTGCACAGAAAATACAACTAATTTCTTTAAGCGTATGTTGTAGATTTTTTGCAGAATAGCCAACGGACGGGTGAAGTATACAGAAGACACGTTAGACAAGGATGAGCTAGGGGGAGAAGAAATTTTAACATATTCAGCTAGGGTTATGCAGTGTCTTGTTAGAATAAAAAAAAGGCGGTCGGCTATTATTGTAACAGCCTTGAAACAAATGAGCTGATGCATTTTGTCCTACGGAATTTCGGTCCGAGAGTGGAAGGGTAGGATAGCACCATTCTCGTTAATTTTCTCCGAGCTTCAAATATTTGACCACGTGTTTTACTCCCCCCCCCCCCCCCCCCCCCCACCGCAAACCCTCACCCGTTTACACGGTCCATTACATGTTCCTTCATGTGCCGCTTGCTTCGTTCCTTCGGGAGCTACTCGCTAAAAGAGATTTTATCGGACGGAAACAATTTATAAAACTGGTTAAGCACCCCTTCTCCTTTTTCCAACATATCATTAAGCGCCTGACGTCCGGAGAAAATTCGAACGTCGCCGAAAGAACTCCGAAACGGCAGCGGGGTTCCCACGGATAGAACAGGTTCCCTCCACTTCGAGCATCAAAGAAATGCGATCGTGTGCGTTTTTTTTTTTACGCGTCCTGGCGCTTTGATAGACGTCGCCTAGATGGAAACAGGCGAGAAAAGGGTCTAAAAATATGCGACATTGGCAGAGAGAATTCGGCATTGTTTATGGCTGGCCCATTCGCTCCCTGACAAAAAGGGGCGCAGACGTAAAAAAAAAAAAAAAAAAAAATCTGGCGTCCTTCTTGGAAAGTTGTCACCAAAGATGGGCCATGTAATCCTAGCCAGGGATTTTGTCAGGTTTATGATGAGACATTGTAATTCTGGCTTGCCAGGCTGGGTTGTACACATCTCCGGCAAACTGCATGCTTACTCGAAATTCAGTATACAGTTTTTTATGTTCAAGAATACTTACATTAATTCATGTTAGTGTGACTGGCTCCAATATACGTCTTTCTCTTGCATTTCAATCGAGTAACTCTGGCCTTCGCTAACATCAACGTCAAGCTATGGGAATAGCTTAAGGCAGTGTCCTCCAAAAAAGAAGTATGGCGGTGCTATACATCGCTCTATTTTTGTTAATTTTTTACTCTCGTTTTTTTATTCAGAAAATACCTTTGTTGCCGAAGTTGCTGAGGCTTCACACTTAGGCCGCTATTTTCTTGGTTTGAGTGAGTGAAGAGATTTGGGCGGCTCTTAACATCGAGGTATTGAGAGCCGATGAGGGTGAATCGAGGTGAGTATGGAGCAGCGTCGAAATGCAAGGGCGGGGGAAACGGGAGATCCCCGAGAAAACCCGCCGACTAGCGGTATCGTCCGGCACGATTCCCACGTGGGAAAATGAGGAAACGACCCCGCCGAGAATCGAACCCGGTTCGCCTCTATCGCCCTCATCGGCTCTCAAGACCTCGACGTTAAGAGCCGCCCAATATCCACTCACTCGAAATATGTGAAGAACACAATAACATATAGGTAGTCTATTCGCGATTTCTTCGCACTTTCTGAGTCCAACCTTCGAAAAATCATCCCATTTAAGACATGTTTGGTTGTTTCCTAAAAATGCAATGTATCGCAAGCGTTATATACTTCCGTATTATCAGTGAAACAGAACTTCGGGTTACCGAGCGTGGTGGCGCAGTGCCAACTCACTGGACTCGCATTCGGGAGGACCCGGGTTCGATTCCCAGTCCGGCCATTCTGATTTCGATTTCCCATTGGTTTTCCGATATCACTCCAGGCGAATGCTGGGATGGGTCCCTAACAAAGGCCATGGCCGATTCCTTCCCCAATTCCCCCCCCCCCCCCCTGTGCGCCTTGCACCGTCTCTAATGACCTCGCTGTCGACAAGACGTTAAGCCCACTTATCTACCTATAGGCTATCCACGGTAAAGTGAGCACTTTTTAAGGCCCTTCCAACAGACACTAGCCACTAATAAATATATTTTATTACAGCCTCGGACATTAACTTTTGAGAGCTACGTTATAACTTTTATGTTGCGGGAAAAAAAAAATACAGATTGCGAAAATATGGCGTTCTCGGTTTTATACAAACTTTGAAAACAGCTAGGAGATGGCCAATTACCTCCAGAATTAAATGCGTTTGGGAGGTGTTGGCATGTTTTTCATGTAGGTATATGCGAGTTAATATTGTATAATAAACGTTCATCTGTTCGAGAAAATAAAACTGTTTTTTGTGAGGTGCTAATAATTTCAAACGTACGTTAAACATTCTGTATTTTATGTAAACATCTTTGTATTTCTAAGAAATATAATGAACTATAGCAAGATAAAGCAATCTAAATATTTACGAACAAAAAAAAAAAAATTCTAGCCTAACTATATTTTTCCCATCGGCCTCGTTTCCGGGAGAAAATTACATGTGCTGCATTAAAAACGTGTGCAGACGACATTACGAAAATAAAAACAAAACTATAAAAAGCAAATACAACCAAACTTTGTCCGTATCGTGTTTGGCCCACGATATTACGTGGCTTAAAGTCACTTCTTCACGTATAACACGCAAAAACTTGACATTGACAAGCTTTCCTTTACGTGGGCGTGTTACTTTACGTGAAACGATCGTGATAGGCCTCTTTGAAACACACAAGTCAAGGTTTAGCCAGCTTACGTAAACGTGTTAAAGGTTGTTCACGATAAAGTGAGCACTTTTTAAATCAACTTTAAAAACAATTACTATCCAAACATGCATATATTTAACGGGTGAACTGAGTGGCATGCGCTCAGTAAACTTGGTAACCATGAATGGAAAGTAGTTCCATATCTTAACTTCGAATAAAAAATGTCAGGTAACCATTTGTGATCATTTAAATTATTTCTTTCACTTTCTGTTTTTTTAATACATCAAAGTCTAAAAATGGGCAGATCTGCAAAACAGTTTATTTCGTAATAGTTTTAGGCCTACACTTGCACTAGACCGACGCATGAATAAAATGACGAGGCTCATGGCAATGTTAATTTTGCATAAGGTGGAAGAATACACAACGTGCATACAAGTAGATCTTAAGTAGGGCTTTCAAAAGTGCTCATTTTACCGTGAATAGCCTACACACTTGTGAAGTGGTACGTAAAGAGTGAAGCCATCGTAATCTCGGCTTTGCAGTGACAAAATTCCGTCAAAACAAAACAGCACTCGAACAGGAAGCTGATGAGTCAAAACCCACTTTGACATAAAGATCACAATAGTTTACTGTATTGTATATTCGCGGTTTCTTTGCCCTTTTTGAATCAAACCTTTCAAAAATCTCCCCATGTATGACGTGTTTATTTATTTCGTAAATACACCCTATATCACAAGCGTTTTATACTAGTGTATATAAAAGTTACCTTTTTTTTCCTGTTAAATTGAAATGTTAACCATATTTTATGTATAAATTATAATGCTCCATATATAAATGATTTGGATAAAAAGCTGGGAGAAAATAGGTATATTGGTAATGCCTCGTAAGAGATATACAAAATACCGTTACACTTAGTGCGCACGAATGCGGTGCGTTGTCATTTGGTGTAATTCTCCAGGTTTAGTTAAGCTTAATTTGTACGAGGCGGAGGAATATCCTGGAAGTAGATCGTTAGCAGGGCTTGAGAAAAGGCTGAAGTAACCGTGAATGGATTATATTCGCGAAGGACATTTATGAGTCAGTTTGTATTTCAGTTTATTACGACAGAGCACTCTCGTAAACGCGTGGAGGGGTTACGACAGACACACACGCGCACACACACACACACACACACACACACACACACACACACAAGCTCGTTAGAAAGAAACGGCATATTACCGCAGGAACTCGCACTACATTCTGAACAAGAGCCAATAACAAGTATTTAGCCATGGCCTCCAGCCAGAAGCAGTTTGGAACGTATTTTTTTTTTCATAAAAAAGAAAAGGTTACTGCTCTTACGATCAGAAACTCATTTGTCAATATTATATATCGTTCAGCTCCTGCATTCTAAACGGCAACTCGCACAATACAAGGACGACGATGACGTATTTATTCGAGGAACGTACAACCACGAGGCCCGCAGCGTACATTCAAGACGTGTCCTTTGTCCAAATAGTCGATTTTCGCAGGATGACTTCTCCTTTACGGTGCAGGAAATAGTTCTCTATTAAGGGTCCTGTGTACCTGCGCGTTCAAGGTCAAGAAGTGAGGAAGCGATACGGGCGACATTAACACGCACGCCTAGCGCCTCATCGCTGCTACGCGCAAGGCGTGCAATGTTTCCGTCCTAATGCTTAACTGTCTAAACTAGATCTGTAATTGTGGGGTTTTATTACATGTGATAAAATTACACAGATCAAACTACCTGCGTATAGCTGTGCTTTTCTCTTATCGCTTAAAGAGACTTCATAGGCAAGCTTTAAAAATGCGATATTTAACCACTTTCACGATTTTTTTTCTCCATTAACACACTGAATATGATAAAAGTAAAAATATAACGATATAGACAATAGTTTTTTTTTTTATCTTTTCTGGCAAAGCCTCATATTTCCAGAACATTTATTTACCGAGACACGCGTTTAGGCGCAAACAACAATTTCACAGAAAACGTTTCAGTGCATAGGACCCTTAAGGACAGTTGAAATGACGGCCTGCCATCTCAGTTTCTGAAGGTGTTTTCACATATAATGAAATTTCCAAAATGTTCAACGAGTTCCGAAAATTAACGCGGAATTCGAGTCTCGTGGTAATAAAAACCTCTTGTAATTTTGCTGGATAGGTGTTACAGTTTTTTTTTTTTTTTAAACTCATTAATTTTAAAATTTATTATGCAAAGCAGTCATGGCGGTGAAGAATTATGATAATTTAGAGTTTTTATGTAAATCGAGATCATATGGTTTTTTTTTTTTTTTTTCAAATATATTCCAAACACTATTGGTTCGGACAAACGGCCAAACCATTATTATTATTTTTATTTTTTTTGTAATTCTGTACGTACGTCCCTTTACAGTTTTTACAGTACAGTAAGTTGAACATGTACGGGAGGTTAGGAAAATCACTTCAATCGTGTATGACCGTCTGTTCAGATTGGCCAATATCGTCAACGGTAAGTGATGGCATAGAATATAAATGCTATACAGTAAATGTTAAAAGTAGCCATGAAATACAAACAAAGGTGCTTTATGATTTCTAAAAGTTAAGAATATATCTGAGTTTTTATAAGTCTGAACCATGCCAGCCACGGCTAATAGGACTCAAACCAGCCACAGCTCACTTCAAAGTTCTCAAAGCGTAATTTTATTCCAGCTTACAAAAGAAATCCGGACCGTATCCGATTTTTTTTGTTAAATCACTCAGAATTTTTTGTAGATTTTAAATCGGGTGAAGGAACATGGTTAACCAATTAACCACATTACTTTCGTGTAATGTTGCACGAAGCCTTGTGTTCCAGTTATGCCAAAAATTTGTATGTGACAGGCCGAAATGAATTTTTAATCTTTAGATTACAGCAATAAAGCAGCAATTATGTCGTGAATAAGGTGATTTCAAAACGTTTTAATGGTTGTAAACTGGAAATGAGTGGAACCATTATGCAAACTGCGCTCAGCCGAGGCCAAAGCTAAATGTGTGCGAGCGAGAACGGGCAATAAGGTCGATATTCAAACATGTGTCGAACGAGCCCTCACTTTTATAACCGCGACACACAATTCACGAGTAGCAGCGAAGGAAATATTGTAAGCAGGAGATTTTTGCGTCAAAATCCGACACTAGTGAATATGTTAGCAAGAAGGTCTCTCCGTAGACATGTTGACGAATTCATATGGTTGCAGGCCAAACATTCAAACACTTGCGAAGCATTTGTGTTGCTCTTTCGACGATGAACAGACAGCATCTCATTAGATACGTTGGAGGATTCAGAGTTACTCGTATAGGTAAATACAGTAATTGCCAAAAAAATGGTTGCACCCACAAGTAAGTAACCTATAGTCCATTCCCGATTGGAAGCGACTTATGAAAATCAACCTTTGAAAAAACACTGGAGGCATAACATGTCAACCTGTTTCTTCAATAAGCTGTATTCCGCAAATATATAACACTGTGGTTAACTTTATAGTACTGTATTATTGAATAAATGAAACTTTTAACTTAATATCTCCTATAACTTGTAATATTTATTTATTTCTATGTATGAATTAACAACAGCGAGAGCAGCGACGTGTTGGCAACGGTCGGTAAGAAATAGTTCACGGTTAAAATATTATATATTATATTATATATAATATAGTGTTTTTTAGTATACTACTTGTAAATTAAACGGTGCCTATTGAAATATTTAAATATTTAGGTAGCCCCGATGGCAATAAATACATTTTTACAGTTTAAAATAACAGCGGAAAAGATCGTGAGTAGGCCGTAATGGTAGCGGTGTTGTTTTATCGAGCGAGAGCAATTTTGAAGCAACTGTCTGCTGAGCGAGTTTTTTTTTCTCTTTCTCTCTCTCTCTCTCTCTCTCTGTCTGTCTATCCTTGTCTCTTTCACACTCGGGAAGTTTCACTTCGCTAGTACTCAGTGAAATTATACAAGTTTTCAATTGTAGCATATTTTATACTTATTACAGCAACATAATGATTTTTTAATTTGTAATTTACAACTGAAAAGCGATTTTAATGTTTGAATACTTATTTTAATATATTTAGGTATGATGGCGGGCAGAAACAAAGTGAAGTTGGCAGACGTGGCGAGCCATGACACGGCGTGTTGCTGTTTTACCAAACGAAGCGTAAATTATACTTGCTTCGAAAAATACTTCAAATTACCACATCACGTTTGTAGACGTGTTTTTTAAACCTACATAAGCAAGCTACGATGCTGTGATAAATCTGTGTTTCAGCGGCAGTAATACATATACTGTTACGGTGTGTTTCGTTAACCGCTGCGTGTGAAATAGCGTGGCGTGGGCTGTTTGGTGATAGTTACGCTGAATGCGTGTGCGCGATGTCAAATATTTGATGTGAACTATTTATACGTTGTAAATGTGAACTGTTTTTATAATGATGGTATTTATTTACATCCAAGTCTGTTTATTTATCACAACGTTGTACCTTTGCCCGGGGGTTTGAAACACAGTCGTGTAATGTGATTTACCATCAATCCCAACAAAATAACCAAGCCCAGCCCCAACAAATTTCAATAAACATAATACACAGTAAGTAGCAATACATATAAATATGAGTGAAATAAAAGTTACGGTAGGGCTATTTGAGTGCATGTTCGCCACTATATTTTAAGTTTCTATAACAAAAAATGAGCGACACGAGCTGCGTGCTTTATTTTAATGTCGCTTGTTCGTTGGACTGCCTATTCCTTCGTTATTCAAACTGAGGCCGTCCTCTTAAAGAAATAACCCAACACATTAACAAAAAATCAAATACTACAGTTCATTACCCTGCAGTTGTAACAGTGTTTAACACAGTCGCGGCAAAATATTAACGTGCATTAGGTGTAATGTGCTATGTCGTGGAAAACAAATATGTTAATGCAACGTAACCGTAAGAACTATCGTTAATTCAGGCATTTTTAAAACGTCACAAAGCTGACCTAAATAATGTCATAGGCCTAAACTGTGAATATTCATACGAAAACCTAAGACAGAATTCTTTGAAAAGCTGTAAACAGTAAACAACACATTCGACAGATATAAAAGTAGAAGTCACATTTCAATGTTTATTTTTAGGTGTAGCGAAAGCATACGAACACATGTACACACAATGGCATGTAAACATTGATTTTGACAGATGCTGCATGGCAGTCACATGACAATGTTTATTTACATTTGGCGGAAGGATACGAAACGGGCCTACAAGTAGATATTTAGCAGGGCTCCGAGAAAGTTGATTCCAATGGGGAATGGACTGTGGCGGCAGCAAGGGTGGTCCTTATTGCTGTACTAGCCTGACTATATAAGATCATCCCTGTGTGCATGCTTTCCCTATATATTAATAACTACAGTTACTGGCAATATTATTTTTTAAAACTTGTAAAACACAAACACAGTTATTCATTCTTCTTTAAGTAAATTATTTACAATCTACCTTCGCGGACCCTGCCTCTCTGAACCACGTCCAGTCAATTTACAAAAACTTTCGGCTCATATGCATCTTCTTAAATAACCAAAACCGTCACGAAGCACATTGGGCTTCCTGAAGGTTATACAAGCCCTGCTTTTAAAAATTCCTCGTTTAGGAACCAATTCTCTCCTTTACCTCCGCAGCACGGACAGGGAAGAGGAGGGAACAGTTATGGGTACCAGGTCCCCTAGCGCTGCGACCTTAGGGGACCTTAGGCAAAGCAGACTGCTGAATCTTGCTGCAGTATTTCAATTTGTTTGACGACCAGGCGGGATGGGCTAGCTGCCCCAAACATGGGCTCGAAAAATGAAATACAAATGGGAGGACAGGAACCCTCACAAGGGCTTGTACTTCCTCCGCGGTGAGGGAGTAGCGTCCCAATGGTAAAAGACGACATGGCTTTCCATTCTGCTTCCTGCTGTTGTGTCGGTAGCACCCCTTCGGAGAGTGGTGTACCTCGGAGACGAGTTCGATAGCACTTCGAACAGTTGAATGCGTTCGAAAGTGTTCGCGTCGTGAGGCTTTAGGAAGCGAGGTGGTCATTTCGCCGTGTAGCGCGGCATATCGGTGTTGCGGATATTACGGTAGCGCGATATCGGAGCCGGTGGATACAGTGGAGGATGAGAGAGAGAGAGAGAGAGAGAGAGCAACTAACCATACTGAGGTAGAAACGACGGATTGTACGACAAGCGTGGAGCACCCCAACCGCCACATTGCGGACATTCAGCGATGTCACGATGACATCCTTTATAGGCTTTTCACTGTAAAATGAGCACTTTTGAAAGCCCTGCTTGATATCTACTTGCATGCACGTTGTGTATTGTTCACCTTATGTAAAATTAACGTTGCCATGGGCCTCGTCACTTTATTCATGCGTCCGTCAAGTTAAACTGCGAAATTATTAGAAAAGTAAATAGTTTACAAATCTGCTTATTTCTACACTTAGATACATTTTAAAAATAAACAGAAGGCGAAATAAATAATTTAAGTTATCACAGATTGTTAACTAACACTTTTTATTTGACGTTAAGATATGGAACTACTTTCCATCCATCGTTACCAACTTTATTGGACAAATGTCACTCAGTGTACCCATTAAAGTATACGTAGGCAGGGGCACTAACTTTTTTCTAAAGTTAATTTCAAAAGTGCTCACTTTATCGTGAACAGCCTTTTTAACACCACATCAACGTCGCCACAAACTGCAATGGTGTCGTACAGATTCTCATGGAACGATGCAGAATGGCAGCGCAGCGGGTAATCTTCAGTGATTATCCCGCTTTGCCTTGGTGACGACGACCGTGTGGATATCATTAAGAGACCTTTACAATCCCATGTCGTGACATCTGGCGAAATATGTTCGCAATCTTGCCAGCCCCACGTCACATACTGAGAGACGCACGTATGTTGCAATAAATATTGCTCATTCCAGTCTCAGTTTGTAATTATCTCTTGTTATGGATGACTTTTGCCTTTCCTTCGAATAGGATTGTTGTCTAACAGTTCCTTGTAGGTACAACTATTTTTTGTCGACGAGTGTACAGTGCTAGGAAGTGTCTGAAACGTTACCATGAACTGTATGTATATAACTACATACAACAAAGCACAAAAATTGAAACTTAAAAAGTTGTTTCGCTGTGGCAGCAGTTACTGAATAAACGTATGCCGCTGCAGTGTATAGAGTTGTGGTGTTCGGCATTCAGCTAAATGAATCCAATAAATTTACTGACCTTTAAATAACTTAAAATAAAAATAAAATACACACGGCTGACGTTATGCTCTTTATCTGCCAACATAACAAAAAGGCCATTTGTAGTTGACTCTGTGTTCTAAGATTGGCCGTACCGTAGAACCTACTTCGGCAAACAAATGAACAAGATAAGGTTCCCTCATTAAGACCCTTTACACAATTGAAAACTTTAGCATTTTACTTTAAATTTGTATACCTTTGACGACATCACCAATACATACTACAATTGTACAGTCAAAGTTTAGACAATATAAAATTGGTTATGCACTCTTCGTAAAAATATGTATCTTGTTACATAAATCACTATACAATACCCAAGAATGCATTTTACAAACCCGTTTTAAAAACGAGCTTAATAATTTATATCTAAATTTCATTTAAAACAAAAAAAAAACTTCCTTCTTTACTTTATTCATAATTATCAATTCATAATGTTTCCTCTTCGCAATACATTCGTTTGCCATTTATTTAATTTAGATGAGTTTGGTTTAATATAACAAGATCAAAATTGCCGTACAGTAAACAAATTTTCATTCCATATAACGTCTGAAAGATTATAGGCGAAATGGCTGCTTGACTTCATCTTTGGCAGTTCCGTTGTGTCAAGCTCCATAGGAAACAACCAGTCGGAAAGCAAATGTAAAGTTAGATGCAGACTTTTTAATTGTTTAAGGGCCTTTATTTATTTATTTATTTCGGCTTTATTTACACTGGCGAAGTTTAGGCTTCAATACCTTCTCTTACACTTAACCAGGTATAACTCAGTGTACACATGCGTAAACATAAATAACAAGAAAAATACTTACATTAACGAGAGGCGAAACAGAAATATGATAGCTCGAAAAGTAGTAAATGTGAAAAATATCAGTGGTTTCATATTATGTACATATCTTGAGCAGGACTAGAGACAAGGCAATGTCTAAAGAAACTAAAATTAAAATAGCACAATAATACTAATCTACAATAACACAAAATTTGTGTCATAATCAGCATTACCAATCATAAATATAAATGTGCATAACCTATAAAGTACCTGAGAGGAAAACAACATATTGAATCTTAGCTTATTAAAATAAATAAACATATCTATAATAATAACTTACATATAATGAAAACCGAATACAGCAACAAGTTAAAATAAATTGACGAATGGACAGCAACAATTTACACATTGATCAAAGTGAATGTATAAATCAAAAGATGTAGGTAAAGTACACAAATAGTTAAGAAGAAAAAATATTAAAAATACTACGGAATAATGATGCGTGTGTGTGGAATCATTGGCGCATATTCATAACGTACTTGGCAGCACTGCTCTTAAAAGTTGTTGGTATTGTAGAGTTCCTCACTTCTACGGGTAAATTATTCCATGCTCGTGCGACAGAGACGGTGGAATAATTTGCATATACCTGGGTTTTGTGAGCTGGAATATTTAACAGAGATGTATTTTTAGCACGCATGTTAATAGTGTGGTCATCCCCCGAGGTTTACAGCCAAGTGCGTAAGTATTTTGGCGTTGTACTATACGAGGATAGTATTGTATATGCTAGTGTGAGACTGTGGAGCTGATGTCGTTCATCCAGACGTAACCAGTTTAGTTTATCAAAGTAAGGAGACAAGTGATCACGTGATTTTAGGTTGAACAAAAGTCTTACACAAGAATTTTGTGCGCGTTGAAGATTGGCTGCCAAATTTTGCGTGATGTACCAATGTTAATTTTGCTTTAAGTGGTAAAAAATTCTTAAGCCTATAGAGGTTATGTAGTACAGCGTATGATCTCCGACAAACAGTGTTTATATGACCCGACCATGAGAGTGTCTCATTGAAAACAACGCCTAACGTTTTCACCTCATTCAACAGAGGAATACTCTCACCGGCTAGCAGAATATCAGGGAAAGTCAATCTATAACATTCTTTAAAATTCTACGAGAAGCTATTAATAAACATTGTGTCTTCGCAGTATTCAATTTTAACTTATTTCTGCTGCACCAAAGGTGTACCAATTCAATGTCATTATTTATGTCCTTAATTAAAGAGCTGATTAGTTTCGGAGAAGCAGGTGAATACAACTGGAGATCATCCACATATAAATGATGATGAAATTTTTTTTAGCACCGATGATATGTCATTAATAAATAAGGAAAAAAGAAGCGGCCCAAGCACACTACCCTGAGGAACGCCTAAGCGCATAGGTTGCCATGTCGACTTTTTACCATCAATGACTACACATTGATGACGACCTTGAAGATACAAAGTCATCCACTGTATTACATTATATGAGAAATGAAAATATAGTTTAAGTTTTTGCAGAATAATGTCATGATTTACCATATTCAAAGCTTTACTGAAATCTAATAAAACCAGTATAGTTACATGACTTCTATCTATGGCCATTCTGATAGAGTCTACGATATCTATAAGAGCAGTGCAGGTGCTATGTCCTGTTGATTTGCAACTCTATGCTCGTATGCTCCTTGGTTAGGAGGTCCTGATGCCGGAATCACATAGCCCCGACGCGCACGACACGACGGCCAACAGCCAATTAAATAAAAGATAGATTGTCGTAAGCCCGACCGATTCTGTCGTCCGACCAGCAGTTTTGGATTAGAAATTATTCACATTCTTCGTCGTGTCGTGCGGCACGATGCACAGAATGTTAAACCTTGCAAAATGAAATTGTATTGCAAGCTTTCCCTACAATGGTAAATACGCAGTTTAAAAGTAAAATCAATTGAAAATTACTATATCAACTCGTAAAAAAAAAATAATTTTACCTTTGTATGCATTAGCAATACCAATTTGTCACTATTACGTATTACACATTTCCCTCTTGTTCACCGCCTTTGAAACTAACGTAGCCTATCAGCGCCTTCTAAATAGTTAGGTTAAATGCCGAGAGTGTGAAGTCAGTCGAGCTGTAAATTCAAGTAGTCACATTTAAATGTGTCGTGGTTGCGTATTTGGTTGTGTCGTACTGTGTTGGTCGCGGCTATGTGATTCCGGCATGAGTGAGTTAAGAGCTGCGAACAGGAAGATGGATGTGCTGAGCTTCGCCTCGCCACTCGGGCATCTTGTTACAGTGGTCTCTTCAATTCCCCTGGGAACTGTTTAACATTCCAGCCGGCGCAGTGCTCCTGTAGGGATTTTTGCTCGCGGTCGACAGAATCCGGGTAAGAGAAACCAAAAGGAGAGGCTATTTACAGAGAGACAGGGAAAAGGTGGAAGAACGGGCACGAGGGAAAAAGGAAGGTAGAAGAAAAGGGGAGGGGGTCAGTGGAAGGGCATGTCTACCTGGAGTGGCGACAGATTCTTTCGCGGGATTCCTGACCCGACGGACAAGTGGATGGAACATGCCAAGTTGTCCTCCGTTTGACTTCTGCCTCCCGTCTCCGAGGTAGCACTGACAAAACCCAAGGAGGAAGAGAAATATAAGCATGTTCCGAATTTTTCGTCGAACAAGACTAATCGAACCAGTTAGCTAACCTTCCCTCCGTTCTGAAAAAAAAAAAAAAAAAAAAAAAAAAAAAAGGGGGGGGGGGGATCACATTCCGCTGCTTATTGATGATGGTAGTCTTCAACTTCTGGGACTAGACCCGACATCGGAGTCTTTTAAGTTACCACCGCGTGCCATTTGGCAATCATCAAACTCCTTTCCCTTCCCGCTCTTTGCTTTTTCCACGCAACTCGAGAACCGACAGTACAAATTTATTATAAACTGATGTTTTTGAGGAAAAAATAATATGGTGTAGTATAACTGTTTGTAGCACGTATCTGTCAAACGCCTTGCAAGCTCATACAAGCTTTGTGCACTTACGACGACATTCTGACTACCCAAAATTCTTAAACAGAATATTTTGTATAGTTCACGCTACAAGAAACAATAAAGAAGGAAAACATAGCTGCAAATTGTAACAATAAATATCATCTACGACTGTAGCAAGACAGCGCCTTTATTTAGGATAGGGTACGGCTTAGGCGCTCCTTTCAAGACATTCTTCATTCTCTTGCAAAATTTCATTTTGGTGCGATCAAAATGACGATCACATTCTACATAAAACATAAGAGTCTACAATCCAGAGGTGAAGATGCATATGAGTATCAGCGGTACAGTATAATTATGTAGAGTGAGACATGTCTTAAGAGCCAACGGTGTTGATTGAGGTGAGCAAAGAGCAGCGCCGAAATCAAATGGCAGGGGAAATGGGGGATCCCCGAGAAAACCTGCCGACCAGCGGCATCGTCCGGCAACATTCCCACGTGCGAAAGTCCGGGAGTGGCCCGGCCGGGATTGAACCCGGTTCGCCTTGGTGGGAGGCGAGCAGGCTAACCGCTCAGCCACCGGCCCCCAATAATTCTTTAGATATTGTGTACAATAGACCTATAACAATGCGTCTCAGTGAACAAACCAGATTGTGTGTCCTTTCAGTCTCATTCCGATGACCGTTACTAGATATAGGCGGGGGCAATATACACCCTGTCCCCGTATATGTTACGCCAATGATCCACGAGATATTTAGATAAAACTAAATCAAATGACTCAATGAGTGTGTGCACAATTACACTAATTTTGTGGGATATGTACCAATTTTCTACGCTTCTACTCTCGTCTACAGCTCATAAATTAACATACTGACAGCAGTAGAAAAACGACTGGCAGGTGAGCTAACTGTTTCGTCTATGCGCGAGTATACAAAAACGTTATTATGAGATTTTTGGTCGTCAACTTGGTTGGCTCATCTCAAGGACTTTTTTGAGCCAATAGCAAAGGCGCAAAGATTGAGCAACCAATCTGCAGAAACGCTGTAAAGCAGGTAAGTGATGCCGTACAGTTGCCAGTAACCAATGAAATCGCGTTAGTGCGCTCGATTAGATATAGATAGGGCCACCTGTTTTTTCGCGAAAATATTCCAGGGCTTCTTGTATTCCAAAACACTAGATCTCAGATCCTCTTTCGTGATTGGATGATTTTAACTGCCACGTGCTGTAGGTGTCTGCCTGCGAATAACGAATACTCAATGCCGTAGTTACCTGATTATGATTGGCCCAGTGACGTAAGGAGCTGTCTCCCGACATAAACACGTGGCCAATAACCAAAGGAAAACTGCACGTATGCCATAGGACATTGGAGTCTAGCACTCGCGTAAATCTTTTCGCGAAAAAAAGGTGTCCCTAGTTAAAGGTAGGGATAGGAAAATTTCGCGAATTCATATGAGGACAAGATAGACGTCCAACACATGTGCACTGGAGTCATCTTTGCAATTGGATCACATTTCATTAGACACGCCCTGGATGACACTGAGCGAATAGCAGGCTTGCAAGGAAACAAGTAGCGAATCCCATACTGCCAGGTGTGTAGTAACACTGACTACTCTCTGGTGCAGCAGCCAATGAATAAACCTCTGAGGCTCGAGTGTACACAGGACTGTGGAGTATAGCCGACAGGTCATTGAACTCGCGAAATTCTCCTATCCCTAGGTATAGGGTAGTGAAGCCTCATAGCATGGTTCCATGTAATAATGCGAGTTTTTCAGTTCTCTAGTTTTTACAAGGACAGCATGACCTTCCTCATCAATTTTCATGCATTAAGTGGACAATGAGCCAAGTGTTGCGTGATTTTTTTCTAAAGCGATTTTTAGCGGAGGACGAAGAAACTTTAATTGGGATATTTAGTTATACGTAACGGATTTTTATCTCGGCTATGTATGCAGGGCGTTTTGAGATATTTGCATATCCGGGGCAGCAACGTGTACAGACTAATTTCCACAAATTTCTTGGTTTTTAAGGACTGGCAACCCCCCCCCCCCCCCCCTCTTTTGTCCCCGGCCGGCCGTATAAAAATACCTACTTTAGCCAGCGTGAAATAAGCACTACTGAAATTATGAATTTAACTGCCATCGTTCATCTCAGCAGCAACTTGCAATCAACACCTACCTACATATATATATATATATATATATATATATATATATATATATATATATATATAATCTATCTCACTCACCCATAACGGCACTCGTTTCAGAATTTTGCGCAGTACACTAAATTTGCATGATCGTATATTAGGACTGTTTATCTCTGGCCGTCTACACAAGCGACTTTTTTCTTCTTCTTTTTTTTTTGTGCAGATCGCCGTATTTTTTCGAAATATTTCTGCAAGTAAGGTTACTTCTCTACTCAGGTCGGGAATATCAATGTTAAAAGTTTGGCAACCAACTATTTTCGCCACTAAGTAAGTGCTAGTGTCGTATGTGTAAAGACTATTCATGATAAAGTGAGCACTTTTGAAATTAACCTTAGAAGAAAGTCGCTGTCCCGTGTCTGCATATACAGGATCATCGAAAAGGAATGGTACAATTTCATAACTGTATATCGACAAAACTATTTAACTGAATTAGCTGATTCTTGTACCAAACTGTAGTGGAAGGACAGAAGATTTTTTTTTTTTTTATGTGGGTTATCGACAGTTGCACACCGGCCTTGGGATTGTGGCACGGGCAAGAGCGCCATCTGGCATCTGCGCCGACCCCTCCAGTGAGATGAGATGTCGACCGTGCAGCAGAAATCACAGTGTGCTCTGTGGTTCGCGGAGTTCAAGTCCGTAATGACTGTTCAACATAATTTTAGACGGCAGGATCCTAGACAACGTGTACCAAAACAGAGAGCTAATTGTCATTGGGTTAAAAGTTACAGCAAAACTGGTACCGTACAGACGAGAATCAATCACCAGGATAGCCAAGAACGTCCAAAGAATAGGCGGAACAGCTCAGGCTATCTTGTATATGCGCAGCCCTAAAAAGTCAATTGGCCACCGCAGTTTGGAGCTTGGCATTCCTAAGACTACCATGCAAAATGTTCTTCATAAACGTTTGAGATTGCATACCTACAAGATTCGATTGAGGCATGAAATTAAGCCGGAAAATCGGTCCAAACGTTTTGCATTAGATGCTTTCGTGTTAAAAGAAAAGGACACGGAAAGAAGCCCCGATCTTAAACCCTCTAGACTTTTTCTTTTGAGGATATGTCTAGGACATTGTCTACGCTGTGAACATTCAAGATTTCGAGCATTTACATCAGAGAATTACTCCCACCATTGAGACAATTACGCCGACAATGCTCCGGAATACGTGGATGGAGGTCGAATATCGCCTCGACATACGCTAAGCTACAAATGGAGCGCACATAAAAAAAAAAAATAAGGCAAGCAAAACTCCTATTCTTCCTGTTCAATTCGGTACAAAAATCAACCAAATCGGTTGAATAGTTTCGAAGCTGCGATTTTTTTGACATTTTACCATTCTTTTTCTATGGCCCTGTATTTAAACGAGCACACTGAGTGACATACGCCCAGTAAAGTTAGTAACGATGGGTGGAAAATAGCTCCATATCTTAACGTCGAATAAAAAGTGTTAGATCACCATTTGTGATAACGCAAATTATTTCTTTCGTTTTCTGTGTTTTTTTTTATGCATCGATGTATGAAAATGAAAAGATTTGAAAAATATTGACTTTTATAATAATTTCAGTTTCGTCCGTGTTCGTTCACGTTCGGTTCACATTCGCTGACGACCCGTTCGTTGTCGGTCTTTCACCGAATCACTAAAGTAAATGCGTGTTCACTCATGATCGGCGTTTGCGCATCGTTTACACGAGGAAGAGTCGCTTCGAATGAAACAGGAGTGAATGACAGCAAACCTGTGTAAACGAGGCTTATATAAAACGCTCACGAATCTCACACAAAGGAATTTTTTTTTTTTGTCATGGTTTAGTCACGACGATATGTTTCCAGTTTCGTATTTTAACAAGACTTCGCGATAAATCGTTACCTATCCGACACTATTGCCTGAAACTTGGAAACTCGGGAACCATCCAAATAGCAGCTTTAGAAATCAGCATTCTTTTTAACTTGCCACCCTTAATTTCGTAAATTTCTGCAGCAGCTATAGTTTATAAATAATTAAACCTAGCACCATTCACCAGCGTCGAAAAAATAATAGTCGTTAAGTATTCTCACTATCCATAATTCTCTTCTAGACTCTGTACTTTATTAAGTACTTTTACAACGGGCAAAACCGTGTTCGTTAACGGATTGGTGTCTTAATTAAATAAAAGAGTTATTTATTGTTTTCTAATTTTATTTACAATAACTAAAAAAACTAAATTCTCTCGACCCGAATTCTCACAATAAATTTATATCACTTGCTGTTTACAATTACTGAATTCAATCAATAAAATTGACTATTGTCTCAAGAAAATTAATGTAATTAAATAATTAAAAAACAGTCTACCAATGCACAGTTCCAATATCTACAATAAAATCCGTATTCGATGTTCATTCAGTCCCACCTCAGTTTTTAGTCCATGTCCCACCAATACGCAATGTTCTAGAGTTCTCTGAGCACTTTCGCCCACAGTAGTCTTCACTCGTCGGGTTTCACGCCCTTTCGTCCATTCACACCACGAACACCCCGTCCGCCATCTCGCAATCTCCCATCGTCGTCCGTCCCTCCCCACACTAAACCTCGCTCCCGCACTCAACCAGATGGCCTTCGCCAAAGACTATCGACAGTCCAGCTGTGGCTTGTATTTATAGGGTTGTAGGCCATCACCCAGAAATGTCTCTAAATCCCGCGTTGTGCCGAGAGTCTAAATTCCCAGAATATTGTTGTGCATCCTTTACACTTGTCGGCTTATCCAGCAGGGGGAGGAAGGGGGGACTGTGAGACCAGCCAGGTCTCGCCGCTGTCAATCATTCCCCGACTGCTCCGGGGGAGGGTGGGGTGACGACGAGGCAGCGAGCGCGTTTGCCTGGAGGAGGGGAGGGTCGATGTGGGTCACCCCCACAGAGCCAAACCATGCATAACGGGAGCTCGCGGCAGTTGCGAGCTACAGCGAGTAACACTGCCCCCTCCTTAAGTCTGTTCATCCCGAACAGACTCTACAACATCTGGACTTTCGTAGATAGCCAGTCGGTCAATGTGTACAAATAGACTTTTCTTTCACGGAATCCCGGCGACAGATCTGGAAGAACGTGTCATTTACTCGCTTCAAAATTTGGTAAGGGCCTTCCCAACATCTTTGGCGTTGAGAAGCGTCACTCCGAAGGTGTTTTCTTTCACACAGCCACACTAGCCGTCCTTCCTTGAATGCATCGTCTGCAACTCTCGGACCACATAGAGTGTTCCTCTTGATGCAACTAGACTCTGGGATATGCTCGTCTCCTGCCCTCTGGCAGCTTCGTCTATAAGCTGACTTCTCTCGTTTCCTCGCCTGCGTTAACTGCGGGATGACTTCTTACGCGGTCTGACTCTAGTATCCTTGTTCTTCTTACCTCCATATAGTGATCTTTCTTCGTTCCCTCAGATGGATGTTACCAGTTGTTTCGATGGGACTGTGATCTGAATAATCATTACTGTGACTATCAGTTCCAATTGTTCGTGCAGCTGTCCCTTGGTCAGTTGCTCGATGACTAGTCTCGGGTGGCAGCCCTGAACACCAAGCTCGTAACTTTTTTAATCACCGTGAATACCTGAAAAAAATTACTCTCGTGACTTCACATTTTCATTATCAAATACTGGAAATACACAAAAAACATTAAACTGTTATAACGGCCAACAGTAATACAGAAGTGTTAATGTGTGCTAGTTTTTTTTTTTTTTTTTTTTTTTTTTTTTTAAGACCTACACTAGGTAATGGCTATTCTGCAGTTCTACGAGTGGCATTCATATTTACTACCAATCTTACGCTTACTGCGCACCCGCCGAGCGTATTAAAACCTTTTACGTCAAATGCTGTCGCGTAATAGGAATCTCCCATGCCGCCTGGCATACCAGCTGGTGCACCGACTCGTGCATCAGGTCCTGTAGAAACTTGTACAAGACCCAAGTACAGCAGCAAGTGTCATGTAACATCGGCTTTAGCAACTGCGAAAATTCCGAGAGGCTGCACACACTACATTGGAGATCCACAGGTTGTGGGGGGCCTCGGTGGCTGAGCGGTTAGCCTGCTCGCCTCCCACCAACGCGAAACGCATTCAGTCCCCGGCCCGGTCACTCCCGGATTTTCGCATGCCGGAATCGCGCCGGACGATGCCGCTGGTCGGCGGGCCTTCTCGGGATATTCCATTTCCCCCGTCCCTTCATTCCGGCGCTGCTCCATACTCATCTCAATCATCCTCATCAGCTCTCATGACTTCGATGTCAAGAACCGTTAAATCTCATAACTCACTCACAGGTTGTGGGTATATACTCTTCATCCTTTTTTGTACCCTTTTTACCCCAGGCAAGTAGCTAAATGACTTTTTAATGACTACGCACCTCAAAATGAACACTATCAGAATTCGTTTAACGCACTTGAGGTAATTATAATGTTCGTAATGCATTGCGTTGCTGTCAGATATTAATTTCGGCGTGCACTTTTTTGTTGCCCGAGAATAAAACAAGCCCATTTTTTATGGAAGTTAGAAATGAATGCCATATCACTTTATCTTGAAAGTTAACGATTTGCATTACGCCTACAAGTGTCTGGTCAAATTACGGGCCTCTTTTTGATAGATAGGCTTTTGCCAACAGTTGATCAAATTCATAGAATAATTGTCCCAATAGAAACGGTAGGAATACCACACGAAGGTGTTTTTGTTGGTAGTACTGCCGCCACAGAAAGAAATCATTCTCCTGTTCCACCCCCCCCCCCCCACACACACACATACACAAGGACTGAAGCCACCAAGAGTACTGAGTGTTTACTATCGATTTTGAGTCCTGCAGTGTGTGTCAGATGAGCGCAGGTGCAGTTGACACATGTGAAACTAACATAAACTTCTATGCCTCTACCTTGCTACTGAATTATAGACTGTTCACGGCAAAATTGGCACTTTTGAAAGCCCTGCATAAGATGTAATTGTATAAATGTTTTGTATTTTTCCGCCTTATGTAAAATTAACATTGCCGTGGGCCTCATCACTTTATTCATGCGTCGCTCAAACGAAACTGTGAAATTATTAAGGAAGTAAATACTTTACATATATGCTAATTTTTACACTTCAATGCATTAAAAAACAGAAAGCGAAAGAAATAGTTTTAAGTTATCACAAATGATCACCTAACACTTTTTATTCGACGTTAAGATTTGGAACTACTTTCCATCCATCGTTACCAACTTTACTGGGCGAATATTACTCAGTGTGCCCATTAAAATTTAAAATATGCGCATGCATCGGCAGTGACTTCTTTTCTAAGGTTCATTTCTAAAGTGCTCACTTCGTGAACAGCGTTTACAAAGCGAAATGATAAGGTCTCTAACTATACCACACATAATTTTTCACTACATCATGTGTGTTTATTTTCAACTTTTGCGTGTACTTCTACACATTTACTTTCAGTTTACATTTCACGCTTGGAGATTTTATTCGTAATAATTTTAACTCTGTTTCGCATATTACGGAAGCAGGCATTACAATTTCATGTGCATGCCTTTGTGTGCGGTGTGTGGAAGTATGGATAGCATTTACAGCCCGGCGAATGGTTATGTAACAGTCAGTGGTCAACACACGGACACCAACTAATAGTCCTCAAGGCAACAAATGTTACAAAATAGCTTACGACATGTCGCCATTGTTGTCGACACACAAGACTGGCATCAATATCTTAGAAATATAAACTATCACCTGGGTTTCACGATGTATTTTTTTTGTAAACATGGCAGTCAAGAAAATGCTGCGAGACGGAGAAATGACGGGGCCCGTGAATTTGAAGGGGCCTACCTACCAAGCCGGCAGTCGCGAACTACAAATGAGGAATCAATGTTAAACTAAATCCTTCTAATTGCGCCAATTTTAAAGATAACTATTCAAACAAAAAGTATTCTACGTAACATTTCTTAAGGAATTATGCTACGTTAAAATATTTTGCCAAATTTTTTGTTTAATGTATTTTTTATAAAATTTAAATATTGAAATTTACATATAACAAAAAAAAAAGATGATTTTTTTAAATGTAGCAATATTCTCTGAGAAAATTGCGTCAACATGTTTTTTGTTTGAAATAAGTTATCTTTGAAATTGACGCAGTGAGAAGGAATTTCGTTTAACATTGATTCCCCATTTTAAGTTCGCGACGGCCGGCTTGGTAGGCAGGCCCGTTAACGTGACAAACATACAAAATTAAATGAAATTTTTCGGATCTGCTGTCGCACGGTCTTGCTGCACATCCGTGTATGCCGCCGAGAACTTCGTGAAAGTTCGGCAACAGAAGGAAACTCTCGGCTTCTCTAGCCGTAACCAAAAACTTCAAATGATCGTTATACAGAGTGTTCCTTTCAGTATGTTACAACGTTCGGGAGGCGATTCCTTACGAAAACGAAGCGGAAAAAGTATGCAGGCCTATGACCAGAAGTGATTATTAAGGGAGTTATGCACCACCGCAGATGGGAAAGTAATAAGCTTTTAATTAGAAACATCAAAAAGTACTAGGTATGGAAAAAAAAAAGGATGTGGACAGTGTATTACTCAAAAAAGATAAGCAACTCCTAGAACTGTAAGGGCAACAAAATGTTGTACCCTTGAACATTTACTTAATTCCAAGACGAATAACTAATAAACATGTCCAAATATAGAAAAAGGGCGTCTTGTTGTAACACTTTACCCTCTGCCTTCCAGAGAAAACAACCCCTACGTGATCAGCTGAGCATTTTTGAAAGCATTGCTTAGGTTCTACCTTTCCTTCTCATTTCGTGTCCTTCAGAAGTATGTAAAATTAACACTGACATTGAACGTCTCGCTTTATTCATGTGTCATCCAAACGAAACAATTAAATTATTTGGAAAGCAAATCTGTCAATGACATGCACATTCTTACTATATGTTTAGAAGACGAAACAATGATTAAATCCGTCATAAATATAAACATTATATTTGCCTGCGAGCTTAACTGGTAAAATCTGTTCGCGGTAAAGTGAGCACTTTTGAAATCAATCATTGAAAAATTTCACTGTACCTACCTGCACACGTAGCGGCATTCGCCCAGTAAGTTGGTTTTGACGGAGGGAAAGTATTTCCATGTCTCAACGTTGAATTAAAAGTATTCGGTAAATGTATGGTTTAGGAAATTATTAAACTATTTTACTTTTATAATAATTTTCCAGTTTCCCATCTCTGAAGCATGAATAAAGTGATCACGTCTATGGGAATGTTGATTTTGCATATGTCGGAAGGATACACAATGTGCTTACATGTAGATTTTAAGCAGGGCTTTCAAAAGTGTTCATTTTACCGTGAATAGCATTTAGCATGCACGCAATTACGTACTGCAGCATACACAAGATGTTCGCAAACTCGGTGCCCAAACTCCAGCCATATATTTTTTTTGGACCAATAGTAACACAAAAGCCCTATACACTTTTATACGTAAACGTATTTTTATATCAAATAATGGTGTTCAAAGTTGTTGCGTACAACGCCTACAGAACAAGGCTGTGTGATCACGCGTGTATGGCAAGTTGCATATCCAATAGGCGCACGACACTAAATTATTACATACATAGCGTCGCGCGCCTACTTCCTACGCAACTTGTCCTACGCTCATGTTTGCACCGATCGTTCTCCAGACGTTGTACACGGCAACTCTGAACCCAATAATTATCTATACGTAGTATAAAACGAAGTCGCCCGGCCGCGTGTGTGTCTGTGTATGCGGGTAAGGCTTCTGAACTATTTGATCGATTTTGATGCCGTTTTCAGCATCTTCTAAAATTTAGAGAATTTCTTGAGGAAGGCTTAGGTACATAATAAATTAATATTTAATGCAAGGACAGTAGAGAAATGTCGACGTTTTATAATCAAGTCGGAAAACGAAGCTTTTCGGGCGCTTACATGGCTTACGCTGACTAAACCATAAGAGATACGTGACATTAATGTACGGCGGAATCGTAGATCTCTAAAAGGTCTACAAAAAGTCCACGACAGCATATGTTTATCTTATAAGGATGACCCACAATAACCATTTATGTGACCTCTAGAGAAAATCTGTTTGTGTTGTCTTCTGCAAGAAAATCACTCAGCATTGTCTGCAAAGAAATTCTATAGGTATGGACAGTATGTGTTGGTATAGAAATTTAAAAAATGTTCGATCATTTAAGTAATTACTGCAAACCTAAACAACGCCATATTTTAAATCGAACCCGAGCGAAGCCTGGGTTTTCCGGATATAAGTGTTTAGCGCTTTAGTGTTACTATTGGTCCAAATAAACCATGTCTGGAGTTTGGGCCTCGAGTTCCCGAACATGCTGTATGTCGAAATGGGCAGTGATTTAGTTTTTTCAAATATTTATTTTAAAAGTGCTTATTTTACAGTGAAATCTTTACTCGCGCAAAGACTGTTCTAACCTCAAATGTTAACCACGTTATTTTCCATAGCGGTATTGGCAATAAAAAGCAGTCCAACGCCGGAATACGGAGAACTGTAACTGCGATTGGATGTGCGAGGCTCAGTGGGCGGACCTTGTGTCTAACTGGGGAAGGTTCTTTATTGGCTGTTACCAGCAGTTGACGAGCGATTGGGGCTGTGGCATGTTTAAAGTGACACTATAATCAATTCATGGTTAATTCACACTTCTCTGAAGCACTGCTAAAGTTCTACTTCCAGGATAATCCTCCGCCTCGTGCAAACTAAGCTTAACCAAATCTAGAATATTGCACCAAAGGACGAAGCACCGAATTCGTGCGCACTCAGTAGTAATATTATTTTCCATGAAAACTATTTATTTCTAGGCGCTACCAACAAATATAATTTCTCACTGTTTTTATTCGTATATATTATAAATTAAATATTATTTATAAATAAAATACAGGTAACAGTTCAATTTAACGAAAAATAAGATAATTTCATGTTAACAGAGGTATAGAACGCTTGTGATACATGACACATTTAGAAACTAACTTAATACATGACACATGAGGTGATTTTTCAAAGATTTAATTTAAAAGGCGTGAATAAACCACGATTAGACTATATTTTTTAGCGTCTGCAGCTATATACTCTCTTCGCTGTAAAATGAGCACGCTTGAAAGCCCTGTTCAATATCTACTTGTATGCACGTTGTGTATCCTTCCACCTTATAGAAAATTAACACTGCCTTGAGCCTTATCACTTTATTCATGCGTCGGTCAGGCGAAACTGTGCAATTATTAAAAAGTAAATGTGTTACAACTGTGGTCATTTTTACATTTCGATGCATAAAAAAAAACAGAAAGCGAAAAAAATACTGTAAGTTATCACTGATGATTACCTAACACATTTTATTCGACGTTAAGAAGTGGAACTACTTTCCATCCATCATTGCCAACTTTACAGGGTGCATGTCATTCAGTGCGCCCGTCAATATATATGCAGGCAGGGTCAGCGACTTTTTTCTAAGGTTGATTTCAAAAGTGCTCACTTCATCGTGAACAGCCTTTAGTTGGCGGGACAAGTCGCCGTCGCACCTCTGTACCGTCGAGTGCTCTGCATCGTGGTGGGAGGGGGGCGCCCACACGTGACCAGGGTTCGGACGCGCAAGGACGCGAGGTCGCGCGGGGCCCTCCGACGTCGCGCGCGGCCTTGCGTGGGTCTCGAGTGCGCGCGCCTCCCCGCCCTTTCTTCCCTTTAGCGGGGCCCGTCGCGTGGGGACGCCACGCCCCGCCGCTCTA
Organism: Dryococelus australis; assembly: GCA_029891345.1. Lineage (NCBI taxonomy): Eukaryota > Metazoa > Arthropoda > Insecta > Phasmatodea > Phasmatidae > Dryococelus > Dryococelus australis. Next base: position 124,834,106 of record CM056999.1, on the reverse strand, counting down.
CGTCATCTGCATAATCTCCGTTGTCACCTGTACCGAGTGCGCCTTGCAGCTGAGGCCAGCCAGCTCTTGCCCGGATGTCAGTGTCAGCTTTTGATAACAACTAGAGATGAGCTGCGCCTGTATTTCTTAGGAGCACCCCGTACATTTGGCTTTACGTTTGCTTTCCGACATTTTGTTTCTTATGGAGCTTGGCACAATGGAACTGTCAAAGGTAAAGTAAAGCACTCTTTACTTTACGATTTCGAAAAGTTGAAATTTAAAGTCAAAGTCAAGCGACCATTTTACCGAGAATCTAATAGAGGTTACGTGGAAAGTGCGTTATTTTGCTGTAGGGCGATTTTAATCTCGGTATATTAAACAAAGCTCGTCTTAAATTAAATGAACGGCAAATGATTATAATGTGAAGAGGAAATATATGAATGGCCATATTTTAATAAAGTAAATAAATAAGTTTTTTTTTTGTTTTGAAATAAACTTTTAATATCAATTTTAAGCCTATTTTTAAAAACTGTACGTAAAATGCATTCCTGAATAATATCATAATTATTTACATAAAATGATACACATTTTTATGAAGCTCACAGAATCGATGTTCAACTGTCTGAACTCTGACTACAATTGTATTGCGTATTGGTGGTTTCGTCAGAGTCGTCAATGTTATATATATATGTTATATATATATATATATATATATATATATATATATATATATATATATATATATATGTATATATATATATATACACACATACATACATACATACATATAACAACACTAGACCTTCCGTTAGGCTCACGCCTGTTTTTAACGTTTTGTGTCCCCCGGGGACAGAATAAGTCACCCTCTCCCAGGCCAAAAAAACATAAAAACACCATTATCTATTCGCGGTTTCATCACACTTTATGAAGTAAACCTTCGAAAAATCGCCCAACGTGTGACGAGTTCGGTTGCTTCCTAAATATGTCATGTATCACAAGCCTTTTATACACGTGTTGACATAACGTACCTTGTTTTTGTTAAATTAAAATTTTACTCATTTTCTATCGATAAATTATATTTAAATTATAATTAATACGAAGAAAAATAGAGAGAAATTGTGGCCACAAATTGGGTGCGTTGTCCCTTTGGAGGAATTTTCTCGACTCGGTTGAGTCTTTTTTGCAAGAGGCGGAGGAATATCCTGAAACTAGAACTTTGGCAGGTCTTCAGAAAAGTTGGAAGTAGCAGTGAATGACTATATGCCAGTTTTGGTTTGGGAAGGATTACTCCCTTAGCTTTCCTTCGTGGTGCCTTCCCATTATCCACCGTGTTCCGAGATGGCAACCGACAACTGCAAAAAATTGTCCAGGTGCGTTGTTATAACTCAGCATAGCAATTTTCAAGTAAACTTCTTTTTTACAGCGTTTGTTGTCGTATTTCATTTTTTTTTTTTTTTCGTTTATTTCACCTATACTGGTTTTTTTTTTTCTAAGTTCGCCTACGGGCAAAGTCCTCAATGATATCACTGCAAAGTAGTCTCTCAATGTGATATCACTTTGTGTGCAAATAAGCACGAGACTATTCAGCTGTTCTTCTTCGAGCGACTGTTTTTTTATTTTTAATCATTTGAGTATTTAAAACAATATTTCTACTGATAGTACAAGAGTCAGTGAGAGATCGACTTACACCCATCTGATAACCAGATGAGACATTTTTTTGTTGAAATTTTATTAATTAATGAACACGCCTATGATAGCTTGCCTATTGCAAAGCTGTCATGACTATTTTTAATTAAATTAATTTTAATTACTTTTTTTTCATCACCTTCTAAAAATATTTTGGATTAATATGAAAAATAAATTATAACCTAAACATGTTTTAAAAAAAAATTATGCTTGTATCTTCTTGAAATTTCGAAATGTGACAAAATTTCTACAAAAAATTTCTCACAATTTTTTTATTAAATTTTTTTTTAATTTGTCTGATGTCTTAATTTCTGCATTAATGATTATTATATACCTATCAATAAATTTATTTTATATTAATGTGATGATTATATTCGAAATAAAGTTTATTATTCGCGACTCCAAATTCATTTTTGACAGTAAATAAACGTTGTCTCCCTTAATCGCATGTAAAAGAGCATGCGCACTCGGGTACATTCAACGGACACGTCTCGCACAGCTGCTATGTTGTATCCTCTTCTATCGCACAGACTTCGGGCGCTCTACTCTCTCTCTCTCGCACATATTTAATTGCTCTGATTTTAAAACTTTAACGCACGGCAATAATATTCTATGGCCGATTTTTCGGAGGCAAGCCTATACCATTATATTTGTTATTAAATAATCTTTATTTTGATACCAATTTCGATTGGTTATCAGCTCGGTGTAGTTACCTATATTTATTTACCTGTTCATACCTGCTTGCCAGGTAGCTATGACCGGAAATAAGTAAGCAAGCCTACCTTGGCATATTCTCCATATAGAAATTTAACATTTGGGACTAAATTTGGTTGGTTATCAATAGAGAGAAGGTGATGAAAAAAAAGTAATTAAAATTAATTTAATTAAAAATAGTCATGACAGCTTTGCAATAGGCAAGCTATCATAGGCGTGTTCATTAATTAATAAAATTTAAAAAAAAAATGTCTCATCTGGTTATCAGATGGGTGTAAGTCGATCTCTCACCGGCTCTTAGACTATGAGCAATTACTCGTAAGGCAATGTTTGATATATCCTTATTACCTAACTTGCCTCGAGCACCCCACTAAACAAGTAATTGCAATGCCAAACTAATAAATTGAGTTTTTAAAAACAGTCTGAAATAGTTTCATTGAAAGAAAAAATATTTTAGGCTATTCACGATAAACTGGGCACTTTTGAATGCCTTCTTAAGATCTATTTGTATGTGCGTTGTGTATTATTCCGCCTTATCTAAAATTGACATTGCCATGAGCCTCATCACTTTATTCGTGCGTCGGTCAAGTTAAACGTGAAATTATTGGAAAACTAATTATTTTACAAATCTGCTTATTTTTACACTTCGGCAGAAAGCGAAATAAATAATTTCAGTTATCACATAAGGTTGCCTAACACTTTTTATTCGAAGTTAAATGTATGGAACTACTTTCCCTCCATCGTTACCAACTTCACTGGGCGAATGACATTCTAAGTGCGCCCATTAAAATATATGCAGATAGGAGCCATGACTTTTTTCAAAGCTTGATTTCAAAAGTGCTCACTTTTTCGTGAACAACCTTTAGAAGCGTGTAAATTTACGCCTCCTTACGTGGTGCACCCCTGGACCCGGGCCCAAAGGGCCCATATACAGAGTTTATGAAAACTATTATAACAAACCTCGTGGAGGAGATTCCTGGGATCAAAACAAGCAAAAATGTTGCTATGAACGAATGTCCTACAACGTGTTGTTATTTAGTTGCAGGGCATACATTGGCCACATCACAGGCGATGCTCGAAGTGTCCGCCATGGCCAGTGTTATGCTGGCGTGAAGGCGCCTGTAATTGACATCGTCGCCTGAACACGCCCGCTCACCTTAAGCAGTATTCAGAACAGCGCTTTGCGGCAATCGGAGCGTGCATGGCCAAATAGCTGTATGCAGGAACCCCGACCACCAGCAAGGAATCAAGGCAGATTGCACCATTGCGACGCCAATATCTAGCACTACTGAGTGGCGAACATTTAGTGCGTTTACAGTAACATCTCAATCCGGATTGAACCTGGAGTGGACTGAAAATACAGATTGAAATGTTTGTATAAACACATCCGGACTGGACTAACGTAGGAGTGGAGTGAGATAGTCCAGTCCAGTTGTGGAGGTGGACTGGAATGTAGAATCCGGATTGAAAAAGTTACGTTACTTTTAAACACCCATCGGACTGAAATTAGAACGAAGAAGAAGTGGCCGCCACATCGACTCGTCAGTTTGGTTATGTAAGAGATTAGAATCATTCTGAAATGAGCAAAATAAGTGTTTTCTTTTTTAATGTGAAGCGAAAAATAAATGGCAATGAAGAAACTGAGGAATATTTTTTAATGGAGAAATATGTGGACTTCTTATTTCATATTATGCTGGAAAAATATATTTTACGTTTACTGGACTTTCGTAATTCGTTTGTTTATATTTCTACCAGTTGCCAATAGAGTGCTACAATCCTGTTTCAATCCGCATTCAGTCTTGTTTACACTAAAGTCCACGTTCGAAACTTTACCTTGACCGCTTAGTTTCGATACGAATTCCCTCCGAGTTCGCTACTAGTTTATTCCAATCTAAGTTCAGCCCAGTCCGAAATTCTACTCTAAAAGCAATAATTATCTTTATCTGTCGTGACGCCGACCAGAATGAAAGACCACAGGAGCATGCTGTTCCGTTCGCCGTAACCCCGCCTGAGATCAACAGCCTCGGGACTCAACACAAGGTGGGACGAACCCCGATCATTTAGTATCATATCATGGCTCAAACTAGGTAATTAATTAGCAGTTAATACAGCTTGCTCCCCGCTCTTTTAGTGTAGCTTGTTCGTATTTGTGTAATGTTCTGTTATTACAATAATAACCAGGCTTTGTTTCAGGTGTTCTGCTATCATTCAACAACTTACTCTACCACTATCTACAGCCCCTGCCTAACATGATTCACAGCCAAAAAGCCCCTAACCCTCCTTGTATAAAGTCGACCACAAATCGGCTTTACAACAGCAGTAATGCATGAGTGGCATTGCCTCATCATGGACTGGCGAAACCGCTCGAAGATACCTGGGCCATGCAGAACAGCTGCACAGGCGTTATTGATACGATGTTCCAAGTCGCTAATGTCGTTAACAGGTGCAGCATACGCCACACTAAAGGCCGTTCACAATAAAGTGAGCACTTTTGAAATCAACCCTAAAAAAAAGTCACTGCTCCTACCTGCATATATTTTAACGGGCGTACCGAGTGACTTGCGCCCAGTAAAGTTGATAACGATAAAGGGAACGTAGTTCCATTACTTAACGTCGAATAAAAAATGTTAGGTAGCCATTTTTATTACTAAAATTTTTATTTAGCTTTCTGTTTTTTTTTATGCATCGAACAGTAAAAATGAGCAGATTTGTAAAGTATTTACTTTATTAATAATTTCACAATTTCACTTGACCGACACATGAATAAAGTGAAGAGGCCTATGGCAATGTTAATTTTACATAAGGCGGAAGAATTCACGACGTGCATACAAGTATAATCCTAAGCAGGGCATTTAAAAGTGCTCACTTTACCGTGAACAGCCTATATCCATGTGTCCCCACAGCCAATAATACAGTGGATTAAGGTCAGGAGACCGGGCAGGCCAATGCACTAAACCGTGAAGCCCGATCCAAGGTAACAACACAGTATTCACAGCTATTCACGATAAAGTGAGCACTTTTGAAACCCCTGCTTATGATATACTTGTATGCACTTTGTGTATTCTTCCGCCTAAAGTAAAATTAACACTACCATAGGCATTGTCACTTTATTCATGCGCCAGTCACGTGAAACTGTGACTATTAGAAAAATTAATATTTTACAAATCTGCTCATTTTTACATTTTGAAGAATAAAAAAAAAAACAGAAAGCGAAAGAATTAATTTAAGTTATCACGAATGGTTTCCTAACACTTTTTATTCGGCATTAAGATATGGAACTACTTTCCGTCGTCGTAACCAACTTTTCTGGGCGCATGTCACTCAGTGCACCCCTTAAAATATATGCATGTTGGGACAGTGACTATTTTCTAAGGTTGTTTTCAAAAGTGCTCACTTTATTGTGGACAGCCTTTAAGTGGCGGTAGTGATACATGTTACTGCAATGTGAAAAATATTTAACTCAATAACAATGGTTTGTAAGACATATGTTCATATGGCCATTTTTGCTTGCTTTGATGTCAGGAATCACATCCCGAAGTTTGTTACAATAGTTAAGATAAATTGTGTATAAAAGAGGGCCCGCCGATAGTCGGCTGTCTCTCTCGGATTCCTCCTCACCTCAGTTATCTACGCATGCACATGGCAGGTATTTCATCTCACGAAGCATGCGTAAGCAATTCGAGATGTGGCATGTTCCGAAATGTCACTAAACCCGGTCGCTGATGTGTTCCTTCCCAGATGAGAGACGATAAAAAATTAATACGGCGAAAAATCCATCATGGTATGAAACAAACCAACGAAATGACTTGAAATTTGAGCATCGAGTACATTTTTAGAAGAACTGGCAGTCCATTGTTCACAAGAATAGGCCATCCCATTATATTTAGCTTACCTATGCTCATGAGAACCCCCTGTTCGAAAAATGTCCCACCCGCTGGGGCTTGAGATTGAACCGGGTTCCCCCGTGACTCAAGTCAAATATTTCTCAGCAACTGAGTCAGTCGCTGGTACAAGTTATGCTAAACTAAATATTTAAAAATTATAAAAGAGACTGCCTGAAAAACAGACAAAATAAATGTGGAAAATTTCATGCTGTTAGAGAGAAAGTCAAAGGCCAAAAAGTAAGAGGAGAACCAAGAACAACCAAATAAAACACTTATACCCTCGCGTTTGCCCAAGAAAGGAGACAGGCGCCGGGGTTATAATGAGGCGTGACCGGCCTTTAGGTAGCCACGTAAAAATAACCTAAACATGGTTCTTTAATAGTTGTCCTGCTGAAGAACTAAATGTAAACAAAAACAAATGTCCACGTCAGTATGTGATCCTGGCAGTTCTACGAATAAATCGCTATCCGATGTTCAGGACATGCCCAAAAGACGGAAGTCTTTCTATTTCATCTTCAACCTATGTCTAACGTTTAGAAACCAGGATATTCAGCAAAGACGTTTGGTGGTAAGTTAATACTTCAGGAACTAGGACACGGTTTGTCTTAACGTCCTGGGGGACACTACCAATACAAAACAACCAGGGAAACGAGTGAGTCAAGTGCAGCTTAAAGAACAGGTAAAAAAATGTGATTATAGTAACAGGAGCCAGTGAAAATAATAACGGCTAGAGTACAGAAAGTACAGTGAAGATAACAGTTAAATGAACTAGCGAAATTCCCTAGGCTGTAAGTACTAATGCAGCATCGCTACAACACGTAAAGTGCCTGGAGGTATACAGCCATAAATAAAAGGCGTAATTGGTTTTTCGCATACTTATACGTTGATTACCTTTGATTTCGATGTATTTTCTCGATTTTCTAGCACTAATATATATTAAAATCCAATATATAAAATTTTTTCACAACGAAACCTTATAAAAGCTACGTAATCCTTTTATGCACTGCCTCAGCCAGGTGCACAGATAAATGCAGAAAACTTGGCTGCTGGTACGCTGTTATTTCCTGTTATGTTCCAATTCCCAACATATATTATTCATTTTTTTTTTTTTAAGTTTAGTTTAGCTTTATCTATAACCCTCTCCCAGGCAACATCCCTCATTTCGACAAAGTTGATAACAAATGTAGGGTTTTTTGTCAACGAGAGGTTAGATTAAGTTGACGCTTCAGACGTGTATCAAATACGTTTCCTCTCTTACAACCAAAATTGGTTGACGGGGAATACTGTTGATTAAAATAACCTTGAAGCATCCTAATTAGGTAGCATGGAGAATATTTTGTGGTACAAAACTCCCTTGAGAAAAAACTCACAAGCATCGCAGTCATGAAGCACACCTTTATCTTCATTAGCATAACATAAAATTGTGTGAACACCGCATTAAATCTAACGTCGTGCGTTATTTTATTTTTTTTCGTACGTGACTTATAGTGGATTGTGCGTGTGGTTATACTGCGGCAGCGGATTAGATACAATTGTAAAGTTGGACGTTATTACATCTTCAGTCCTCCTCCTCTCCTCTCTCTCGCTCGCTCTCTGTCCAGCCAAGTTGTCCAAAATGTCCAAAATGTTTCCTACACTCTTAAGAAATTGTTCGCAAATTTACCATATCAATGTATAGTTGTATGGAAACGTAAATGGCAACAGCTTTTTCCCATACATCCATGACAGCATTCCTACATTTGTTAAGGAAACAATTGCATGTTTGGGAAGTAAAGTTCCCAACTTCGTACACTGTCTGCAACACATGATTTTTTGCCGCAAATAAATATATGTTTAAATACGAATCACAGCAAAGTATATTTGCTTGGAACACAATTTTGGCTTGGTCTAAATATCGATAGTAAATATAACATTGTATTATCGTTACAATAGTTCAGCAGTTTTATTTCTGTAAGTCAGTTACCATATTTTAAAGGATAAACCATTATTTTGATTATCTAAGGAATTTTTTATTTGGTAATGTTGCAAGTGAGTTTGTTTCTTTACGTACTAGATATTACAATGTACTGAAGAAAAGTTTCAATACCACTTAACACTTTCTTTTGGTATATAGTAAGCGTTCTTTACTGTGAACTAAACAAGCTCCAAGCTCTTCTATGCCACAAAAATGGTATTACTGCCATAATACAAAAAGGTATAAAGAAAGAATTAATAACAGCAAAACTAAGTTTCTTTAACCTTCCCTTTGAATTAAAGCAATATTTTGTTACTGTAGACAAAACCGCCCAAATAAATATTGTTCTTTGCTATACAGAAATCTTCGTACGTATTTTTTTACAGTGTATAATTGCATTCCTATATTTGCAGCTTGATACGTGGTAAATATATTATGTACAGGTAAAAAAACTCCTATAACAATATAGGAATTATATCGAAATCTTTTTTTACAGTGTATGATTTTAATGTCCCTTTATAATTAAAATTGTTAAGCTTAGCTATTTTTTGCTTACTGAAGTTCCTGTTTTTTTAAAAATGATTAATGGCAAATATGTTGAAGGTAAATGGTGGGCCGGACCTTATACCGTACTAACCTAACTTACATCTACAGACAGAAGGCACACTTGTAGTTTATCAGCAATTCAATATGTATTTATGGAATGCCGCAGCCCGAAGACAATGCCTTAATTACCTCTGCGTTAGGTTAACAGTAAATGGGAAATCTATACGCAAATACATAATTGATACGTCGGAGCACTTGAGAAAAAAACAGCGCATTTTCCGTAGTCCGTATTGTCTTACAGTCGGTATTAATACCGCCTATGTAGGAGCTCACGCAAAACAATCACTCATTTCTTCTCAGTACTTATCTGCCAGGAGAATTATAAAGGAAGCGAATACGTAACAATTACGAAACTTTGGGACGCTATTATTCATGAGTTCTCGTGCACACACACACACACACACACCACACACACACACACACACACACACGCGCGCGCGCGCGCGCGTATGTATATTAATACATATATACAAACCTTCCCAAAATAGAACTTGTGCAGAAAATTAGTACACATATGATGTTAGCGATTATAAGCTGTTCACGGTAAAATGGGCACTTTTGAAAGCCCAGCTAAAAAATCTACTTGTATACAGGTTGTGTGTTCTTCCGCCTAATGTAAAATTAACATTTCCATGGGTCTCATCACTTCATTCATGCGTCTGTCAAGTGAAACTACGAAATTATTCGAAAAGTAAATATTGTACAAATCTGCTCATTTTTACACTTCGAATCATTAAAAAAATACAGAAAGCGAGAGAAATAATTTAAGTTATCGCAAATGGTTACCTAACACTTTTTGTTCAACGCTTATATATGGAACTACTTTCCCCTCCATCGTTACCAACTTTACTGTGCACATGTCACTCATTGCGCCCGTTAAAATATATGCAGATAGGGCCACTGACTTTTTTTCTAAGGTTGATTTTAAAAGTGCTCACTTTATCGTGAACAGCTTTTAATTCCATTTCACCTTGCAATAACTTGTGCTTGCCCTAGTTACACATATACAGTTTTTACGATTAGGTCTCACACGACGCCTGAAAAATACTTCCGCGAGATAATTGCAAATTATGATACTCCATAGCAAACTGTGCCAGTGACTTGACAGATCAAATTTTAAATAAGTTACACCGATCAAAATAAAACGTGGTGACAGCACAAAGGTTAATTAAACACTTTTTTTTAATCCATACTTAGGGTCTATTTTTTTCTTTCCAGTTTGTATCCTTCCGCCACAAGTAACATTAACATTGCCATGAACCGGAGCACTTTGTTCATTCGTCGATCAAATTAAACCCTGAAATGGTCACGATGGAAATATGATACTAAAATGAACATTTTTACTCTTATGTGTATTAAACAATGAGAAGCTGCCCAAAAAATTGTTCATTGTCCTAAAATTTAAACATGGCATTTATAATACAATGTAAATGCACACATGGAACTACTTTTTCTAGTGCATTGCCAACTTTACCGAGAGCACGTAAGTGTATCCATTAAAATATATTAAGTAAGAAGGGACTTTCCTCAAATGTTCATTGTAGCGCTATAATAACAAATATCACTAAATATATGGCTCGTACTATATCCACAAAAAATGGTAGCGATAACTATTTATTATATAGTCCATATGAGAAAGCAGTAGACCAACAGACCAATGGTAGTTAATCATTGGTAGGCTCGTGCAGATAATCTATAGAGAGTTTCACTACCAGATAACAGTGATTTATGAGATCTTCGCCATTAAAAACCAATCTCAGCAGATCACTGTGTGGCCATGATGTTCGTGTGGATAACACACCAGCCAGTGTCACGCCAGATTTTTGCGTAAGGGAAACCATAGATATTTTGGGGTATGTATTATGTGATGGAATATAGTGGCATGCAATGAATCGTAATATAGTGAAATAACGCATAAATGTAATGTATTGTAATGCCATGCAGTGGAAAAGTAGAATGTGCCGAAATGTAATGAATAGACTCTCGCAATCAAACATTTCCCGCATAAATAAGTGTGATTATCTCGAATACTATGCAAGGTAGGCAGCTGGTAACATATTTAATATCCTTACACTCAATGGGAAAACACTGATTCGCAGTGAAATTCAACTACTATAATCAGTGAAAATGGCTCCTCTTAAAATCAAAGGAAAACCAATGATTGTTTCGGTGAAAAAATTTCACTGATTGAATTAGTGACGTGAAACGATTTCACTGATTGAATAAGTGACGTGAAACAATATCAATGATTGATTAAGTTACGGCCGACTACAGTGGCGAATTAAATATTACTTTTTTATTCATGTAGGCAAACAATTACGGGAAATAAACATACTTACGATAGTTTGCCATTTATAGTGCGCAATTTGCCGTGATTTAAAAAAGTAAAGAAATTTCGCAGATGGCCGGGATTGGGCTCGCGCACCCTTCGACTCTGATTCGGTGCCTTGAAACCTTTTTTTTTTTTGCCGTTGTAGTTGTTATTGTTGAGCTCAATTGAGACCAACTTGTTGACAAATCCCCAGTCCGACAAGCGAACTGAAAGTCTGCCACATCGGAGGCATCGGGGCGCGAACCCGTAACCCTCCGACTGCATATCGGCCACCCTACCCCTGAATTATGGAGGTAGGGCATCTGAGCTACCACGCCAATATTAAATTACGAAAGGACAATATATGTCTTAAAAAGAAGGTGCGAAATCGTGTAATTTGGAGTTGTATGCTCATACTTTTCGTGTTTGTTTGATTGGCACCGTTAGAATTGTTACAAACGAATAGTATATATGAGTGCACTCTCTTCACCACATTATATGCACTTTAAACCTTCAAACAGAGCGCTGTGACGATTATATGGAATCGAAATTAAAGACATCAAAGCGGAATGAAAGGCTGTGTGTTCATATTACCTCGTAAAATGGCGTTTTGAAAGACGAAATACATTTTAGAAAGTATTTAGTATAAGTTTTATTCGTTTATTCGTTCTTACTTCACTTGATACTCGTTGTTTGACAGCCATTTTAAAACGATGTTCGACGACCATTTTTACACGCACTTTCACTGATACATGAGTAAAAAATAATTAGAGACGAGCAAGTTGCTCAGATGTTTCACTGGTCCATTAGTCAAAAAATAAACCACTTAGAAAACAGTGGAAAAAATGACTGACGAATCAGTGGAAATGACACTGAATTAATCAGTGGAGGAAATATGGCATTTTTTCACTGGTTCATTAGTTAAATTCACTGGCGTGACTGTTGTATAAGTCAGATACGTTTGACTGATTGAAACAGTGCAATTCTCACTGATTCATATTTAGAGTGTACCTTATTGATTACCACGCGTTACGGTATTACTGTACAAAGTCCCATTAATGTACTCAGAGGCGTTTTCATATGGTATCAAATAAAGTGCATCTCGACCTCTACTTTTAACCTCATCTACTTTCCGTACTTTTAGAGGTGAATCATGGGTTGTATACATCGTTCATCTTCCTTTACCCCCAGGAATACCCTGCCGAAGTTTGTCTCTATGTTTTAGAAACATGTTGTCTATATTGAATATATATTCAATGGCACGACGTAGAAGAAAGGCTGGGCCCTTCTCTGTGTGAGATTACAGGGGTCACTTTTTAGGACACGCAGGCCCTGTCCATGTTACAGTGGACATGAGAGATGAGAATAGGCTTCAAAAGAAAGATAGTTGGAGGGGGGGGGGGTGAGCCACGGGAAATAACTTCGAAGGGGAGACGTGGTGAAAAATGCGCCGTCGTGGCGAGCGGACAGGGGTCAGACCTGACCTGCCGAAAAACACGGCGTGGCCGCCGCCGACGGAAAAGTTATTCTCGGGGCCGCTTCGTTCCGCTGGCAGTGCGTGCCCCCAGGCTATAGTCTATTCGCTGTTTCTTCACACTTTTCGAATCAAACCTTTGAAAAACCACCCCATATATGACGTGTTTGGTTCTTTACTGAATATGTCATGTATCACAAGCGTTTTATACTTCTGTTAACTTTAAAGTACAGTTACAATTTCTCTCTAGAGAAATTAAGTGGACTAAACCAAGTTCGTTAAGGGATGGAGGTCTTAATCAAACAAAAGAATTAATTATAATTTTCTAACTTTATTATATATTTACTACAAACAAATTCTCTCGACTCAATATCTCACAATAAATTGATATCACCTACTTGCATAGTTAATGACTCCAATTTAATACAATTTATAATTCCTACCAAGAATTAAATAATTAAAGATCAGTCTCAATAGACAGTGTATCAACTTATTCAATTATTTTATAAATTATGCGCCCATATTGAAAGTTCGAATATTTACAGTAAAATCCGTATTACACTTCCATTCAGTCCCGCCTCAGTTCAGTACATGTCCCGCCAGTCCGCAATGTTCAAGAGTCCTCACGCACAGTAGGCTTCACTCGTCGGTTTCACGCTCTCTCGTCCATTCACACCAAGAACACCTCACTCGCCGCCATCGCCTCCATCAAAGACTGCCGGCCGCTTGGACTGCGGCAGTATATATAGTGTTTTAGGCCGTCGCCCAGAATCTTTCCCAACTCGCGGATGCGCTGAGGAGGGCCGTGGCGCCGGCCAGTCTCACCAGAACATTCTTGCGTCGTCGCCGAACCCGTCGCCTTCCAGTACAGAGAAAGTTTTAACCCCCCCCCCCCTCCCCCATAGGACATACAAATTTAGTTCTTTGAAAGAAACTGAAGTTATAACTAAATTAGCTACACTCGTTCTGAGATGATGTGTTCACAATGAAATTAAACGTTCCATTGAACTCCACTATTAAGAGAATGAGCTCTCCACTATCCTCCTGTGCCGCTCTACTCTGTTCTTTCTGTTATTGTGTGTTTACTTTATAGGCTGCTCACGGTAAAATGAGGACTTTTGAAAGCCCTGCTT